>VUQR01012451.1:44413-63189 GCA_015108515.1 Hemichromis elongatus | reverse complement strand
CATCTAAACCTAGCTCAAGGGATAAACCTTATGTGCCTGCATATAATAGACAACTTGGCACAGAACCAATTTTAAATTGTATCTTTATGTCTTTATGTTATTAGCATTCTGTTGCAAAAAACACACTATTTTTCCCCCCAATTTCTTTAGAAGAATCTTTAGAAGTAATATTAAACTATTGTCACACCTTATTAACTGCATCCGGAGGGAGTTGGTCATTTAAAAAGATTAGATTATAGCCAGTCTACAACATGCATTTCAGAGTTTTGCCAAAGATAACATAGTTTGATAAGTAGAGTATTTCTGCACCAACAAAGTGATTAGCAAAAAACTCTAAAACACGGTGGCAGCTCTGTCATGGTTTTGGCTGATTTCAGGCAGTATTATGGGGGGGGGGTCTTCAAAACTCGTCAAAATTGACGGAATTATGAACACAAAAAAAGCACCATCAGATTTAGATCCACCATACCCAAACACACTGCCAATATTGTAAAAGCTTGACCTGGATAGAAAAACACACAATGAAACACTGTCAATCATGGACTGGCCTCCCCAGAGCCTGGACCTCAACATTAATAAAGCAGTGTAGGATCATCAATAGAAAGAAAGGCAGCCAACATCCAAAGAAGACCTTTGAATGTACTTTAAAAAGCCTGGAGAAATATTCCTGAAGACTTACTTATGGAAATTACAAGAAAGTTGCCTACGAGAGGTTCAGGCTGTGTTGAAGTATATTAAAAACTGAACTGATTTTTTAAACTCTTTAGAATTGTACAAACAGTTTTTGCCTTATACTGCATCTCCATGTATATTTGCATGTTTCAATAAAGCACTGCAAATATCGAGAAGGGGGGCTCAGGATTTTTTGCACAGTACTGAGAGTTGAAAATATATATTAGAAAGCATAACTTTAAAGAGATTGATACAACTCTTTAACCAAGTGATGAACCAAGTGACCAAGAGATCTTTATAAAAAAAAAATGTTACTCCTCTTAAATTAAACTGTAATAACTGAATTGAGTGTCAAGATTTCAACTGAAATTTGATCATTCAGTTTGTTAAGGTTGGGCTTCCGTTTTCTCTCTAGCAGATTTATTACCACACAGAGTCTCATGAAATGTGATAAAAAGACACGTCCTAAATAGCTAATGCTACAGTGGGCTTGATAAAGAAGAGGAAAAGCATTAGTAGGTTATACACGGCTACGACTTTATCCTTTCAGTAAATTACCTCAAGAGGGTAACACCTATCATTGCTGATCTCCATATGTCAGTCAACAGTTGCAGTTAAAATGACCACCATGCTGCTTGAAGCACAGACGCAGTAGACGCCGACATGAAAAGACAATGAGCATCAAACCAGCTGTTTTGTTTTATGACTGTACCTGTAGTAGATACACCAATGCCGTGTCTGGATACAGTAGTACTTAT
Organism: Hemichromis elongatus; assembly: GCA_015108515.1. Taxonomy (NCBI): domain Eukaryota; kingdom Metazoa; phylum Chordata; class Actinopteri; order Cichliformes; family Cichlidae; genus Hemichromis; species Hemichromis elongatus. The sequence goes on along the minus strand of VUQR01012451.1, from coordinate 61,759 downwards.
AGAATCTCGACCATTGCAAAGATGTGTCTCAGAAAATGACAAATTGTCTCCTGTTTGTGTTTGTCCAGAAGCTAATCAGCAGTCAGCACAGCAGCAGATTCGAAGCTAGCAGGTGTCCATCACAGTGCGACTTCTTTGATGCGTGTTTTCCATGCACGACCTCATACGTCATCATCCTAGTTCGGATCTGTAAAAGTTCCCAAAGCTACAGCTCATCAGATTTTTAGAAATGCAGGTGCAAGTGCAGTTTTTTTCTCAAACCTGTGTTGAACTGTGATATGATCAAATGGAAGATAAGCCGCTGCTGCCCTGTTCTCTGTATTTCTTGGCCAGGCTGTTAAAAGCAAGAGGTGAATGATGTGTGGTAAGAGCCATCTGGTAAGGGTAAGGAAAGCCAGGACTGGTTTGGAGGAAATGGACAGAGAAGTGAGGTGAAGAGTCAGACGCTAAGGGTCATGTTACGGAGCAGCCACTGCTGGGAACGGCTGCCATTGCAGTCTCTCAATGTGGGGACCATCTTGTCGTCCTCAGAGGGCATGTCCAAGCACTGGTTGCTATTCACATGTAGCAGAGTAAGTCGCTGGTGAGAAAAGATGAAAAAACAAAACAAAAACGGACAGTTACAGCTGATGTAAATATATACACATGACATTAAACAATTACAAGTTAAAGGCAAACCTCCCCTGTGTTTTACAGTCATGTACTCTCAAAGATGCAGGTCATCAGTGCCAGCTGCCAGTGCCCGACTGCTTCAACTGTTGTCTGAAGAAATGCCGAATCTATGCGCATCACTCAAACAAACCCTCACAGACTGATTTTAACTACTAATTTCCCAAATTTCAGCTTTTTTTGTACCATTGACCCAGTGCCATTTAGTCTGTGTTTGCATCATTTATTAAATTAATAAATACTGAATGATAAAATAAGGAACATCAAGAGAAAAAGGGTTACCCCTCATACATTACACCACTCACTGTGAAATGCTGTGAAAATCGAGGCTCCTGTCAGGGGAGAAACTTGTCATTGGCACTTTAACAAAAGGATGTTTCTGTGATTGACTGAGCTTCAAAAGCATCAACCTCTCAAGAGCAAACTTTTTTTTTTTCCAAATTCAGTGGTAACGGCACAATGAATTGTTTTAATGTTAAAACCCCTGCAAATCACCTCCCTGCAGTGTTTTAGATTTCCGTTTCATCTCTATGTTTAGGTTTGCAAGCTCCTATTATGTTCACTGAATAGCAGGTGAAGGCACATCATGAACAAGTGAATTACATACAAATAAATGTAAACCTCGGCATTCATTTGACCTTAACAAGGAGGTCTACTGAGGCATTTTCTAGTCTTTAAAGCTGATTTTTGACCATTATAAGCGATTATATTGCAATTACAAAACTAAATAAATTGTTTACACATCCAGACATTACGGAGCAGCTTTAAAAATGAATGTAGGCTTTGTTTATACTCTGTTTTTATCTCCGTTTAAGTTTGTGCCATCGACGAAGGAAACGATCCTTTCCTCTAGCTCCTAATTTTCACCAACCAGTCACTGCAGGCCAGAAAAATCAAACCAAAGAGCTGAAATGATAGCGATGCGAGGTGATAATAATGTTTGTTCCTCTGAGTGACCCTTATCACATACATGTGGTGATCTGGTCCATTCTCAGGAACAATAAACAGTTTTAAATATTTATTTATTCCAATTATTAAAAAAAACCTAGGAAAATGATTTTATTGTTAACACTGCAGCTCATTATATTTACTTTTTGATCAAAGTGCTACAGTATAATAGGCACCATTAGTACCAGCAGTAATATTGCTGGTGCTTGTTAGCACTAACCACATCACGATTATTTATTCAACACCATGCATGGGATAAACTGTGTTTTCATTGTTAACGCGACACATTGTAGTAGCATCTTTTTTCAGAACAGATAACAAGTAGCCAGAGATCATGAGGAGAGGAAAAAGGTTACAATGTGACATTAGTTGCAACAAATATCTCTACCCTAATGAGTGTGTTTGCCTTAATCAGTACACCACAATAATCGCCTCTCAGTTGCAAATTGGGGAAAAAGCGAATAAAATTTCCCACTTTTGTTACTAGGTTGGCTGTAGCTCAGGAGGTAGACAAGATCATCTGATAATCAGAAGGCTGGTGATTCGATATCTGGCTCCTCCAGTCTGCATGCCAAATATCCTTGGACAAGATAGTAAACCCAAGTCGCTATCCGGTGCATCCATCGGAGTATGAATGTGTGCAAATGTTAGACAGAAAGCACTTAAGTCAAAATACCATTGAAGTGCTTGTATGGATGGGTGAATTAGGCAAATTGTATAAAGCACTTTAAGTGCGCAGCAAGTGCTGAAAAGATCTATATAAGAACCAGTCCGTGAAAAAAAACAAAAAAAAAAAACAACAACAACAAAAATCACATTTGTTGCTATTTCAGCTGATTCATAGATAAAACAGTTTGACAGCATTAAATAGTATTTTTGCACCAACAAGGTGATTTGTAAAGATATTAGCAGAAAACATGGCATATTTCAGCAGGGTCCGCAGTGTGTCCTTACAAATTTTGAGGAAACTGAAGGACAAAAGACGTGGCTACAGCAGATTCACCGTGTTTGAAAGTCGTGTCCTTATGAAAAAGAAAAAAATCCAGCAAAGACCTGACACAGAACCAGAGAAATGTATCTAGCCATTAAACTGATCCAGCTCTTGTTCACTGACGCCTCGTGAGAAATGTTTCTGTGGAAGGATGAGGCAGACAAGAGAAATGGCCAAGAAATACCAAACTACATGAGAACTGGACTAAAAATCGAATCTTATGGAGTGATAAACCTAAATTTCCAAATTTAGGTTCAGCTTATCGTGGACGGAGGAGGTAAGGAGAAAGGTACAACAGTGAGTGTCTACAGTTATCTATAAAACATGGCAGAAGATCGGTCATGGCTTGGGGCTGAAATGCAGTCATGACACACTATGAAATATCAACTGTAAGGTATCTGATTGGCAGCACCTTCATTTTTTTTTTAGCATGGTCCCAAACACACTGCAATGCAGTAAAAGCACAGAACAAAAGAAGAGCTTTGACTGTTCTTCATAAGGCCTTGAGAATTAGTCCCAAAGACTACTTTAAAAAATTACATGGAAGCTGCCTAAGAGAGTTCAGCCTGTGTTAAGGAATAAAGTCAGTAATACCAAATATTGATTTTCAAGCTCATTACAATTGCACTAACTCTGTTGTTGCCTTTTAAACTGTTTTTCCATCTACGGTTGCACATGTTTCGATAAATCACGGCACTTAGTTTCCCTTTTCCTAGCAAAATATAAATAAATAAAATATTGCTCAACACTCGCACAGCATTATATACCAGTAATTAAGTTTAACATCCAGGCATCCACGAAAGAGGAAATTTATTCAATTTAACAGAGTTAGAAGTTAGCTGGAAGTTAGCTCGCTAGTTTCCACCTAAACATGATACACCATAATCTGACTGACAGATTTCTGGATTCAGGTTAGTAATTAATATACTGCAACAACATGGGAATAGAGCAGCTGTGAGAGAATTCAACATTAATGAATCAGTGGTACAGAAGTGGAGGAAGCAAGAAGAATGAGTTGAGTAAAGTTTGACTTCTCTGACTGTTTTGATTCGCTTAATACGCCTTATAATCCGGTGTGCCTTATGTATGAAAACAGACCCACTCATCGACAGTGCGCCTTACAGTATACAGTATATAGAACTATCAATATAAAGGTGTGTAATTGCAAAGCTTATCATTATAGAAGTATTTTTAATAACCTTAATAACCTTACATCTCTCTGAGTTACATTGGTCTGTGCATACTGGCTCACTGTCACTGGCGTAGCTCATCAATATACTCAAACAGAACAGGGTCCCTGTTAATGTAAGTACAGCACTCCTGCTCCACTCCATCTCTCCTGTCTGTCCTGTGTGATGCTCTAACATGAAAACCAGAAAGGCTAGAAAACAGGACAAACTGGACCAGACTGGAAATAACACACCTGTTGTGATGAGCTCGAACTCAAGCACCACGTAAGTGGTACGTACCACAGGAGAGAATCTATGGCTATCTGCCACACATCATCAGAGATCCACCCCCCCACTAACAACTGTAAGAGAGGCCTCAATAGCCTTGATTAACCATTATTTATGTTTAAACCCTCAGTAGTAACATGCTTCCGCAATTTCATTCCTCACTTGAGTTGCTTTTCTCATCCTAATGATCACATGCAGAGGAGTAAGGGGACTTGAGAGTTGGATTGTAAAGAGAAGCAGAGCCTCTGCACGGGAAAACAATGCCACGAGAGAAATTGGGAAAATTATGTTAGGAGCTACAAAGATGCCATGTAATGTATGAAATTGTATAAGCGTATAAATGAAAACCAAAACAGAGATGGCCTCAGGTTTAGCATCTTGCCGCCTAACGCAGCGTTACATTGGCATAAAAAACAAAAACGCAGGTGAACAAAAGTAACTTAAATATACAGCATGGCATAAAAACTGGTCATTAAGCATGATTTTTTTTTTTTTTTTTTTTTTAAATCCTACAATCGAGGCATAATTCTTCATTAAAACAAGATTGTGCTTTGACTGTTGACAGAGGATATTCAGACTAATGAGCTCACGGAGGCTATGTTTGATCTCAAGCTATAAAACACAAGGGCCCAACACTATCTGCCTGGATACAAAGAAGTGCAGGCGTGCGCGCACACACACACACACACACACACACACATATATATATATCTTTCCTGAAGTACACATTGCAGACTGCCCTACAGGGCACATTTGTTCAAACAGAGCAAGAACAAAGAGAGCAGGTGGCACACAACCTCACACACCTGTCTAAAAACAAAGGAAAAGAACAATAAGCTTGCTCAACACTACACTTTAATTCAAAAAGTATTTCTTTAATAGTAGTTGTAACTTAGTAGAAGAATACCAAAAAAAAAAAGAAGTTCAACATTTTTGTCCTAATCCAGACTGAATGAATACTACATTTTTGTGCCATACATAGAGCATACTGATTTACAAAGCCTTTCTAAACAGTCTTAAATCATGAGGATAATATTTTTCCTTTGATTCAAAATGTATATTTACTTCAGTGGAACATGTGGCACAAGAGAAGTATAATTAAAAAAGAAAAAAAAAGAAAAAAAGTTCCATGTTCAGTGAAATTACTCGAAATGTGGAGGTCTTGTCCTTTGCTCATAATTATTTCATGCCTGCTTTGGGGCAGAGAAAACTCACATCTTAGCCTCCCAGCAAACCCAGCACCATCTCCAGAGCAAGAAACCGAGTGTGTGCACAGCTGAGACCAGCTAATTAAATGATGACCGTTTCTAACCATAACCCAGGTTGAGGAATAGCCTCCTCTTTATCACCACACAGCACACTGGACAGAGAGCTTCCATCTTTGACGTGATCTTCTGTGCTTACTGCTGGGGGTCGAGATAGAGGAGTGGCTTTTTTGTGGGCGATACAAAAACAGCGGACACTTTTGTATCTCAAGACTGGTTCAGCAACAGTCTCATTTGCTTTAATAGAGCCGTGCTCCTCTCTGCTTGCTATGCTAGGAGGACGTCTGAGAGTGAACAGCAAATCAGGTCATCTAACAGCAGGTCACTATACTGCCACAACTCAGACACACACCAGCAGTCCCGGGAGCTCCTTACCCAATTTGCCCTGCTTGGACACAGGAACTGTGGCATGCTACAGTGAAATTGCTCTTTAGCGTTTTGAGAGATACAACAGTACAGGATTCTGAGGTGTTCACTCCAAATTACTCAGCAGAACAGAATTGGCTACAGAGAGAATGACTGACAGACACAAAGCCTGGAACAGGCAGGAAAATAACAACTCCAAAATGGACAGAAATGCTGAGCTGAAGAACATTCTTCACAAAAGTATGTAAATAAGAAGGCTTAGTGGTGAAAAAAAACACTGATAATGGAGGTTTTACAATGTACATGGAACACAGTGTACACAGCTGCTTTTGGCCAATAAGAGAGCGGCCTGAGCAACTACGGGCCCTGAAAGGTAGGTTCACAATGAAGGATCACTTCAAAAGAACTTGTAAACAATGGCGAGCCCATTTGAATAAGCTCCGCATGCAGATAATCAGCTAAAAATAAGCACGTCCTCCATCTCGGGCGTCATTCATCATGTGCAGGCAGTCCAGGGGACAGCCAGTGTATTTTCACATCAAAATAAAATATTTATTTTGGAAAATAAATGTCAATTCAGATCTAATTTAGCAAGAAGATTAGCTAAAGGTCTCCCAGATAGCATCTTATACACAGAAGCATCTTGACAGGACATCTGTCATTGCGTAATATAGCTCTTCCCATGACTCTGTGCACTCCCCCCCCTTAAAGGTCACAAATAACAAAAAAGTGTTAATCCTTCCTAAAACATGCAGATAATGGCGTACACCTGGAAGAACCACAACTCTACTCTCACTGACAAAAATCAGAAAGTCAAACATACGCTCAAAACTTGAGAAAACAGCCAAAGTTGCCTAATAAAGCCCAAACAGGTCTAGTGAATTCTAAGAGTGTGAAACTATATTTCTACAGAGCAACTATGATGACCACCAACCTCTATTCTAAGCCTAACTTGTGCTAATCTGCTCACCTCAGGCCCCCCGTAGCCCCCAAGAGCAGACTTGAGTTTAGAGAAAATAATCCGTAGGACTGAAGTAGAGGTGTCTAGCGACCTCCAGGCGAGTGTAGTTGTGGAGGATCCAAGACTGTATTGGACTGTTGTTACAGTACTCCACAGTGGGGCCATAGGTGCCGTCCTCCAGACGGCCGATGGTCAGACATGATTGGGTGATGATGTGGAGAAAGGTGTGCTTCTGCAGTGAGCCAGGAGGGAAAAGGGACAGATGGTTTTCAAGGTAAGTCACAGAGTCATAAAGTTATTCTTAAACTGATGCGTCTGTTCTTTGCAGTAAACTTTCCCAATTCTCACTGATGTTGACTAAAGGTCATTTAGTCCATTTCTTATTTTATTTAGTTATTAGACAGACCATATTTAAGCGATAAGGGTCATGTTTCAAATTATTCATGTGGCTATTGGCTCAGTCACACACACACACACACACAAAAAAGGTAGCAGGATGGCAACCTCCTTGCACAAATCAGTAGCAACAATCACTCGTAGGCAGATCTTATTGATGCAGACAGATTGCCAAAATGTTAAAATTTGTCTTCCTTTCATTAATCTGAGTGTGAACATTTTAATGTTCAGTATAAATGTGCCATATCTGCTGATACATCACGGTTAATCACTCTGTTGTCACAGATTGCACGTACCAGCCAACTTGACCCCATGCAATGGCAGAGGGTTGACAGACTCATAGGCGACTGACTTATTTTTATCGACATCTAGATGCACAAAGTTGCTTTGACGACAGCAACTGACTGCAAGTAGTTGCAGGGCTGGTTGCTGTCTCCGAAGCAACCACTTGAAAGTCAACGAGATTGGTTTCAAAGCCCTGAGAAAATGACCATCGTTAAAATGAGGCCGAGAATATTTGCCAAAATCAGCACAAAACATATAAAATGTGTTTTTTTATTTATAGAGTGAGATGGCCTACTGTGTCTTACTTGTAAATAGCTATTTATTCAATATGGCAATCCATGCCTCAAACTCTATCTCTAGTAAACTCATTACTTGCATTTTGCTGCAACAGTTCAAGTGTGAATTAAATAATGATTAGCTCAAATATTTTGAGTCTACAAAAGGAATATTTTGGGTTTCTTTAACCAGAAAACTGCCTGAAAAAAGTTGAAAAAAATACAGTAATTAGACTCTACTAAAATTACAGATAAATTGGTGAAAACATCAGCGTGCTATCATGTGTTTTTGTTAGGGATATCCATGTGAAAGCACAGTAAACAGAACTTATTACTGGCTGAAACAGCAGAGTAGGTGAAAAGGAAGGAGGGATGTTGCTCACAGCTGTAAATGAATACAGAAGGAATATGGAAAAGCCAGGTATTTCTGTGAAAGTGAAACTGATGACCAGATGAAATGTTAATGGTACTGTAGTCATCCAGGATTCAGTCCCTGTCAGTCACACCCGGGCTAAAAATAACACCGGCCACTGACAGCGATGAAACCCCAAAGCTGTTTACAACAGAGACCGGTTCTCTTCGTTTGTGAATTATTCATTTTATTCTCTTTTTTTTTTTTTCATTTTAAGAAAAGCACACTGAGAACAAAAGTATAATGAAAGGATTTCTCCAAGGATTTGTTCGATGCTCGATGGAAAGAGCTTCCTCACTTTGTCATATCGACATGTCAGATAGGACATCTCAATCACTCATAGATAAGTCTGCGTGCGACGCTGCCTCTTCTGACCATCTCCCAGAGGATTAAAAATGCATAAATTGTTTATATAAAAACACTTTGAGTTATGTAATCCATAATGTATTTTGAGTTCTGAGGAAACAAGGCTTGAGAAGAATATTTAGTTTTCCTATGAGATTCAAAATGTCTTTCTGTTGTTGTCCCTGCCCACAACATCTGTTTCTTCATTTGACTGAAAATTGCAAGCCTATTATTCCTTGCATACCCAGGAATATTAAGTAAAGTGAAACCCCGGTGTTCAATATGCAGCCTCTGGCTTTGTCGATTTTGTATTTTCTAATTCAGAGCTACAGCAAAACAAAAGAAAAGACTATGATACGCTCATATATTGATACCTGTAATGAGCCACACAGCTGAAACAATGCAAAAGGATATTATATTTTCACCTCACTATTTTGCACCTAATGCATGCAATCATTTTTTTTGTGTGTTTTTTTGGGAAATGGGGTTTTATAGATTGGACTTCAGTTTCTTTCTGTGATGCAAATTATTTGGTGACTTGACTGTTCTTCTGCACATATGATAATTAAATGACTGCTGTATATTATAGTCACCTAATACAATATATACATTATATTTTTCTACAAAATAAATAAGGATAAATTGTAATACATGATCCCAGTTCACAAAAGGCTTCAGTACACATCAAGAAATATTTATATACAAACAATCTACTCTACTAACTACTAACACTTCAGAGTTCACACACTCTTACTCACAATACTAAATCACAATGTGGCACTTCAGGAGGGACAAATTGAACAGCTTACCTCAAAATCATATTCCCACTTGCCAACATACTACATAATGAGACGAAAAAAAGAGAAACAGCTGCTGGGTTGAACTAGCAACTCAACTTCTGTGGCGCTTAAAAAAAAAACAACAACAACAAACAGCACCATCTTGTGGCAGAAAACAGTCATTCTAGTTTCCCACGACCAAAAATCCTCAATGTCCTATTGCTTATGAAATCACCTTATGACAGGTAAAGGTACAAACATTAAATTGAGGAACAGGGGAAAAGAACAGGCACTTGCTTTAGAACTCTTATTTTGAATAATTTGGTTCCTACAAGGGCCACAGATCCTACCTCAGCATCGTACTCAAACATCTGATTGCCCTTCATGTGGTGACACTTGAGCATGACGACAGGCCCGTTGAGGCGGGAGACATCCAGGCAGAGGTCATCTGTTCTGATTTCTTTATCCGCAGTGTACGAGAACACCTGCAGAAACAGGTTTTATTAAACTCTTGAAAAACATCAGTAACACCAACATCACAAAAAATAAAAACAACACTACTGTAAGGGTTTTTAGTGATAGATGACTAAACTGTACATATTTATTGAACATTGATTTTTTTCCCCTTTATACTCCAGGGTTTTGTATTTATTTATGGTCTGTTGTAAACTCATTTCAAATGAATTGTGTACTTTATTGAGTATTTCCAGGATGTCCTACAGATGCTTTTTTTTTTCCATAGTTCATGTAAGTACTGCAGAGCTGCATAAAGCTGTAGATAAAACTATAATGAGACTTGAGTGTAAAGAATATTGATTGTACCAAAGAGAATTCTGGGCTAAAAATCTTTGAGTCTAATTAACACTGGACTTCAGAAATGAGAGAGAAAGAATGCATTGTATTGAAAATCTGCAAATTGACTTAGAAGTTAGAGATTAACAAGCTCCTCACTTCCAACCTAAAGTCAAGTTTTTGGCCAAGACCATGAACTGCTAAAGGCTGCACTTTAAAATTAAGCCCACCCCATGATTTAGTAGCTTGTAGAACCATCAGCAGCAGCAATCATTTGAAATAATTGTTCTTTGTATGACTTCATCATTTTCTTGCATCACTGTTTAGAAACTGAGGCATTCGTTTATGTGCAGCTCTCTTAAGGTCTTGCCATAACATTTCAGTCAAGTTGAGCTCTGATGTTACTGGACCATTTCAACACCTTGATTATTTTCTTTTTCAGGCCTTGCGTTGCAGATTTGCTGCTGTGCTTGGAGTCATTGACCCAGGATGCATGACCCAAGCTTTAGCTGCCTCACATTTGACTCTACAATACTTTGATACGGAGGGCGGCTCATGATCGATTGAATGACTACAAGGTGCCAAAGTCCTGTGGCTGCAAAACAAGGTCAAATCATCTACCGTGCTTGATAGCTGGTATGACGTATTTGTACTAACCCTGTTTAGTTTTTACTAAAGGTGGTGCTGTGCATCTCCAGTCTGGTGCTGTCTGTCCAAAGGCGTGCAGTCTTGTTCAGATGCAATATTTTGCTAACTAAGCCATGCTGCCATGCACTTTTTAAAGAGAACAGGTTTTCCTAACAAGTCTTCCAATCAAGCTTAATTAGTTCACTCTAACTGTACTATCATGGACTTTAACATGCTAATTGAAGCCTGGAAGGTCTGAGATGTAGTTCTTTCAAATGTTTTTTAACATCTTTAAGTATTACATGCCCTGACCTAAATTTGCTGGGACGTCTACTCCTGGGAACATTGTGTTAACACCTAAATGGTCCAGACCAGCAAACCTCAAATTATAAAAGGTGCTCACACCTGCTAATGACCAATTTATTAAGTACATTTAGTCAGCAACACCTGGCAGCTACCCAAGCAGAACACTTGGGGCTGTACTTAGGTTCATTCAGATTTAAAATTACATTTGCAAATTTTATAATATCGACACTAGTATTTCTTTTCATAATGAAGTTTAATACTCTCAATACAGTATTTATTGTTATCTCCTCACCTGGTTTCCACCCATCCCATGGCAGTTGAAAAAGCCAACCTTCTCGTTCTCCTTTCTCCCCATGTTGTCCATACACTGGTTGGTCTCAACATTTCTGATCTACAGACAGGAAGTTCATATTTAGAAGTACCTCCAAATTAAAATTCAGTTTAGGAGCATAATGACCATTGCTACGTAAAACATGCAGGTTTACACATTTGGAAAGTTATGTGCTGGTTTTTAACATTTTAATGGTACAAAGTTTATAAAGTGTTACATTATAGTATTTAATTCATGTTTCTTTTGACAACAGCTAGGCTACAGGTACAGGGGAAAAAAATTACCTGAATAATCAGGTCCTATTTAATACATCTTTTTTAAGCCCTTGTTTTTTGGTACTAGTTCTTTGTTTAAATTCTTCATCAATCACTACATTTTAAATATTGTCTTCCAAAGAAATCCATCTGTTAATATACAATTAGCAACAGCATTTTAGTTCACTACATTCTACTGAATATCTTAAGGGTTTGAGTTTTTTAATTAGCCTTTTAATCCCAAATATGTATTATATTTGATCCATGAGTTTTTTAAACTTTGAAGCAACACAATACATTGCAAAATACATTTTTAAGGATTTTTTTATTATTATTATTTGTCAGAAGGTTTAATAATTCAAAACATGTTTATTTTCTGGCGAGAATTTCGTGGCTCAGACTTTAAAGGGTTTAAAAAAAAAAAAAAATTCCTGGCGTTTGACAAAATGATCATATAAGTAAATAACAGAGAATAATCTGGCTTTACTTTAATAAATCCAGGTCCAACAACTAGATGTTAATGCCACTAAAGCTGAAGCCACGTAAATGCAAGTCACTGATTTAATGCTGCTTTCTTTTCAGAAACCAAAAAAGTTTCTCACCCTCTTCCATAAACGCTATAGCTAAAATCATGTATATACCATGTGACTGAGTTAATTTTGGTCCAACCTCTACTCATTATATCCACTTTTACAGATTAAACTGAGCCAAGTTGACTGCACACTTCTCAATAAGCAATTATCACAGCTTCTACTGACATCCAGTCAACTCAGCTATCTAATGAACTCCTACATTCACAGAGCTAAAGCGGAGCTGACTATGTATGTTGCCTAAGCCATTACCATGCCTATCATGCAGGAACGGAATGGCATTCATAATAATTAAGTGATATAAAACCTAATGGTTCTGGCTGTTAAAGAAAGGCTGACTGTGTGTTATGGGGGATGAGAATCAGGCAGAGGTAGTCTGGTTTACAGGAAAATAGGAGAAAAGGTGCTGCAATGGCTAAAGGGAGAAAAACAGTTTTTACTGCAGTATGGGAAAGCAGTGCAAAGTCCCCTCATCCTCAGCTGTATGAAAGTTAGAGGATTACAACCTCATTTCACACAGCTCTTAGACTGACATTACTTTCACATGACCTCCCTCTATGTCCAGATAACGCAGTCCATGTTAGCGCTGAGTTCACCCCTGCTTCAACGCTTCCCACACAAAGCTATGTTCATCAAGAAGCTGATGTGGTCACTTTAAAGAAAGCAAGGGGGAACCAACTGAAACATCTTTCTTAAAATAAGCTATTACTCTTCAAGCCAAAACTGTAAATTAGTAGTTATCAAGCCATACTACCTGCTTAAAATTTCTACCAATTAATAATCCTATGAAAAAAATCAGATTTTTAGGGCAGGTACTGAGAAAGACTGTCTTTTAAAATGCTTTTTTCCCTTAAAGAGCAGAATACAAAACTAATTAGACAACATACATGAGCCTTATCTCAATGCCTCAAAATGTGAGAGGGATCAATACCGACTGCTTGAACGTCTGTTTATTATGCACGTTCAATACAAACTTGGTTGTTTGTTTTTCATCTTTTTTAAGCCTTTGCTGGATCCTGATATTTTCAGGCTGTATCTCGCAGAGATACTGTCTTTCTGAAAGAAAATGGAAAAACTGAGACCAGGCGCTAAAAGGATATATCTGACTGAATGCAGAAGGAGCCAGTGTATGCAATATATTATAGAAGATTAGAGTACAAGAGAGCTCATACTTCACCAAGAGAGTAGTATCTTCTTGGGATCTGGGAGTCTGGGTAGATGTTCTCTAGATACCAGGAAAACGGTTTGCACTTTAAGGCCTCACGGAGAGCTTTGCGAGAAGAGACGTCTCCGTACTCCACCCGCATCACGCCTGCAAATGAAATGTCAAGACAGGAAATGGAGCCATATGTATCAGTGAACATCATCTGTCACAATAAGAGCCACATTTTCTGCTCTGAAAATAGGATGGTTCTGTTTCTGTGCACCACCGAGACCAGACACCAGGGGGAACCTTTATGAAGGAAAAAGCAAAACGCTTTACCTGAAAATATCCCAATTATGACGTTAGTCTGCAATCCCATTTACAAACAGTGTAATGTGGAAGATGCATCTCCTTCAATAGCGCACAATTGAAAAAACTGTGCAATAAATGTGGGCCATGATGTAAGTCACTTTAGCCAAATGTGAACTGCCTGATGTATCAGCCTTGATGAAACTAAAGACTGAGAAAGGATTAGACAGCGACTGGGCACAGACACTTACAAACACATTAGACAGATGGTTTCTTCCTAGAGTGCCGCTTGAGGACTCGTAGCTTGCATGCAGATAGACTCAAGGTGGTAATTTAATATGAAAGAGCATGATTGCAATGAGGGGAAAATAGAGGACAGCTTTCAAAAACCAGTCAAGATATAAGACCTACAGCACTGTACTGTATGTATCTATCACACATGACCAAGATATTGCAAACAGCTTACCAATACCAATAGTATCTCACACTTTATATTTCTGTTTCCCACATTAAAGTCGGCAGATAAAAGCAGTAAGCTGAAGGCTACTTTTCTCTTCCTCTCTTTTTTTCTGTCTGCGGGGGCTAAGTATCACATGTTATAGATCATGATGAATAGCCTCTTAGATCCAGTGCAGAGGAAGGACAAAGAAGGGGTACACTTTTAATAGGATCACTAGATGCCACTCCCAAATTCAGCCTGAGCAACATACTGTGTTCTTCTGCACCAATAAGGGAGGTCTGGCAGCAGCACAACCCAGATCATTCTCCCTAATGTCCTGGAGGAACAGACAGTCATCGTGGGGCCACAATACACAGAGAAACTCATCCATCACGGCCCTGGCTCTGTCTGCACACATGCCCGTGGAGAATCCTGCCTGGCTGAGAGGAAGAGAAGGTCACAATTTGTGCCGTAAGATCGAAAGATTACGGATGATCCCTTATAGGTTGGCTGGCATCTAAAACAGTTAACCAGAGATTTCCGGGATACCGCTCCCTGCAAAAGGGTAATCACATTACTAAGTGGACAGATGGAGGGGTACTCATCTCTCAATCTGCACAGACGTACTGTTCTAGTTTGTCTGTATGTGTTTGAGCTCTGTTTGAAAAATGGCTGTTCGTGACTAATTTCTGAACCCAAGTTCAAGAGAGTACTAAAAAATGTATCTGAGAGAAGGAATTAATTAATCCCACTTTGAGGATGGCGAAGCTGCATTAAATTCAAATATAAAAGTAAAGGAAAATGTACATTTGCATAAGAATCAAAAAAAGAACCTTGCAAGAGAATGAAAGACTAAAATGGAAGAGACATGTCTTTCCTTTTCACACCAATTTGCTAAATTAACCACACAGGGGTCCAGCAATGAGGCTTCTTTGACCAGCAGTGCACAGTGAAAAGCTTTTTTTTTATAACATGTAAAATCTGCAGAGCTGATTTAAACTCTTGGTCTTCAGTTCTCTGCATCATTTAAATGGCTGAGAGTAGTAGTGACGTGGTGGCATTTTCATTGCTCTGTACCTGGTGATATGATATAAAAGAAGTCTTTGAAATCATCCATCCAGACTTCGGCCAGGCGCCTGTTGTTCTTGTTGATGACTTGGCCCGTTCCACCAGGGAAACTGTATGGGGTGGCCTTCCGGAAAACATGGCCCACGTGTGAACATGTTACAATTTCCAGCGAGCCACCGCATTGCCAAATCTGCAAGCGTAGAGACAAGGCAGATTTATGTAGTATGTGACAGGAAAGCAGACAAATAGGCTGGATACAAACTGATGAAACAGTCAGAGACTGCCTGTTCCCTTTGTTCTACCCCCTTGATGCTTAGGTGGCCTAAATAAATGATAACGTTTGTCACCAATAAAAAGATTTGCTCTTAAATTTCAATAGCAAACCATCGTACCACACACCTACTGCAGATCTGTTTGTGACTAGATGCTGCAGCTCACAGGCATGCTTTAAAACAGCACTTTATGTTTTCTGATTACTAACGACAAGCTGTGACAGCAAGACAAAAACACCTTCCAAAAACTGCCCTTGTCATAGCGTCTGGTACAGTAGGTGTCCCAAGAACTACATTTTCCACGACAGCAAATTCAGAGAGACTCATGAGGTGAAGTACAAACCACACTATCACTAACTGGTAACAATAACATATACTTTGTACAGAAAACTGTACAAACATAAAGCACAGAGACTAAATATTTTCCCTCAGGTTTGTGTAAGCTCAAAGCTAAGTAGACGCCAACATGTAATGTGAGCACACACATTTAAGGCCTTCACGTGATGTCAGTTCACATCTGCAATATTTCATCATTACATCCAGTGCAGTTGTAACATTACAACAATGACAAAATCTGTCCACAGATGTCTGCCAAAGTGCTCAAACCCATCAATGTACAATAGTATATTTGCCAGGATGATGCACACAAAGAGACTCAACCACATGGTTGCAGCAGGTAACAAAAATGTTTGGAACAGTGTATTTTTTTTAACATTTCGAAAAATCATCATCACCAATTTTATAATATCTGTAAATATCTATGAAAATAATATATCACAAGGCAGAAACGTGTGCTGGTATACAGAGAAACCACTTACTCTAAAAGACATTTCCAGGTTTTCTCCTCCCCAGATATCCATCCCTGGATCATAACTCCCAATTTCTTCAAAATATGTCTTGTCTATAGAGAATAATCCTCCTGCCATGGTGGGAGTCCTGCAAAAAACACAACAAATCAAAGCAACAACACCAAACCCCTTTGTAATATTTTATCTCCTCATACTGAATTCACTAGCATCTTTTTGTAACTAAGAGGAACATTGAGGATATAATAAAAGGCCAATTTGTTTGACAATTTGAAACAAAGCCTTAGAGGGGCAATTACTTTTATCTTTTAATTCATTCTATACTCAAGTCAGCCCTAAATAAAGGATATTGTTTGCTGCTTTGGAGTGATTTGCATACAGATGAGTTTTGTGAAGCCAAAAAAGGGCACCTCTAAGCAGTTTCCATTTTGCTGTTTCAAAATACATGGATACTTATACTACAAAGAGAAACATCACAACTCTGTGGATGCCGTTTAGGCAGAAGCTGGCATCAGTGGGACACAGAGGGAAAGATGATCTATTTCTAGCTCCAGATTAAAAAAAATTAAGCTTTAATAAAAGAATATTTTGTAGAGAAATTTAACTTTCAGCGTTTCCTCTGTAGCCTGCTGCACAGAAAAAAAAGTAGCATTTAATTACGCTTACAAAATATTACCAACATTTTAATGCATTTAATCTGATCTTTCCTCTCTTATTTCAAGACGATATGCAAGTGTAAAGTCACACACAGATGTACCTGACAGGGAGTGTTCTGTCCCCTTTGCGTCGATCCATCTCCCGCTGGGGAACAGGATACCATCGGAAATTCAGCTTCCAGTTGAATCCACCGTAAGTCATATCTGAGCCTGCCATGTATTCAAACGTCTCATCGCTGATGACATCTATGATGGGGCACACCACTGCTGTCCTGAAACACACAAAGTCGCATACGCAATGTTCACATGTACGATGAAACTGACTGGACTGAAATGAAGCATTTGGTACATCAGAAAATCGACCACATACTGTGAAGTAATCAGGTTCTGGGTTGTAACTGCAAATTCTATGCACACCACGCCAGCAAGTAGCTATTGCTCACATTATTAAATTTTCTGAAGAAAATGATCATTAATCATAATGCGCTGCAATCAGCTGAACGTTCACATTTCGATTAATCCATTAACTGGTTAGTCGAACAAAATAGGAAAATTAAATCATCAAATGTGTTGTCCTCTTGTTTTGTTCACTCAACTGCTATA
>VUQR01012451.1:14323-41034 GCA_015108515.1 Hemichromis elongatus | reverse complement strand
TAGGTTTAAAACCACTAACCTTTCATTTAGCTTTTTTATTCAGCCAAAGGTTATTTGAAGAGTCCAAAACAATTGTGACTTATAGCCTTATATTCCATGTTAATTGGTATATTTAGTTATCAAGTTCTAAAAATATATACTAAAACCATAAAGTCAGTATGTCATAATAAAAAAGCTAGATTACCTTTTATTTATCTTGCTACACAGACAGAAACCTTGGTCCCTCTTTTATCATCATCATCATCCTACAGTACTCCATCATATACATCCTGCATGTACATATTGTTAACGCACACAGATTACAAACCTCGCTCGCTGGCATCATCAACTAGGATAATTTCCACTAGCAAGTGTTTGGGAGAGCGGTTGATGACACTGTGAACAGTTCGCAGCAGCGTGCTCCATGCCTCGTTGTGAAACACAATGACAATGCTGGTGTTGGGCAGGTCATCTGAGTACACTTTGGTCTTACAGCTGACAGAGTAACACAGGGGGGGGGGGAACAGGCAAATAAATCAGTGACATTAGACTTAACAGAGGAACGTTCCCTTAGATATGCATGCAGAGTATCAACAAACTAGATGAAAAGTCACACTTACAGTTTTAGAGCTGTACTAGAGCTTTTATAAACCCCCTTAATTTAAAGCCACATCTGCTGGCAGTTCATTTAAAAGTATTTTTTTTTCCTTTGTTGATTAAATAACATTAAATCTGTTTTTTAATAGTTCAAATGTTTCACAAATACTCGACCTATGCTGGATGTTTTTTCATACTTGATAATTATTAATATGTAATCACCATTTTACACTTTATTAGTCTTAGATTGTTTAGTTTGTTACACTGACAATTATTGGAGATTAGAGATTATTGTGTAACAGTATGTATTACTGTATAACAAATTTAAAAAATATTATTTTCTTGAAAGAAAAAATAATTATACTTTTAATCGCAAATAAATAACTCCTGTAAAATTGCAAGCCATCCTAATTAAAGTTTCAAAGAGCTTAATATATGGTATAACTGTAATGTTATGATAGATGTTTCAAATACAGATTTCAAATACAGATCTGATTATCATTTGTTATCATCTTTTATATTCTGTTTATTAAAGAATTCATATTTTGAAAATTTGTCCTAAAACTAAAATTTACCATGACAAATATAATTTCCCAATTTAGCCACCCATCAATATGTTTGAACCCGCGCATTACTGCACACAGCATGTAATTCGTTGCTGTAATTCTACTGAGTTAGTTTAAAAATGCAGCTCATTATTTTGTATCAGAGAACAGAGTTCCCAAGTGTTCTCCAGTTTCACCATCAGTGCAAAAACACTGTCACAATAGGTTTACTGAAAGATATTGAGAAAGAAAGTAGAAAAAAGTTAAACCAGTGTTGACAGCTATGTCAGCATGTCCTTGGATTAATGTGACGTCTGTCAAAGCCAAAGGGTGTGAGTGTGGGAAGGTGCTGTAGTCAGTGCTGTTGAATAAAGAATTAGCTGCATTTCAGAAAAGGATGTGGACAGCGAAGGCAGCATGTATGGCTGGAGGAGAGGTGGGAGGAGGTGATGTAGGGGGGAAAAAAAGTTACTGGAGCAGGCAGCATTGCTAGTTCTGTCCTGTCTATTCAATATGACAGCACTGACTGACATAACTAGGCCAGGAGGCTGCCTTGAAGACATAATGCCGGTGAAATTTTGCACAGCTCAGCTGTGCGCTGTAATAAAGATGCTATATTATTTATATGGACCCATATTGGGCAGAAAAACTAAGAGCTCACATTATCTGAATGTTCAACCTTTTCTCTCTAATATAAATCTTTTTTTGCACTGTATAAATTGATTTTATTTACCGTGTTTTATTTTATGCAGTTTTTCCACATCCCAGACAATCTGGAGCAGTCTTCTTCTTGAAAATGGGAGCTAAAACCAAAAGAATGCAGGAGTATAGAAAGATAATTTTGTGGCCTATTTCTCATTTGACAGGTAGAGACTCTGATATCCACTTAATGAAAGTGCTGCGGAGAGCTCATCTGGAACAGTTAAACATGAATCACTTGGCTATTGTTTCCGCACTAGGCAAACGCCTGTGCATATCAGCAGCCTTAAATGAATGTACCCATGTTTCATACAAGATGTGTTTTGAATTTTCATTAGGTGTTCAAGTGGCTCTTGAATGACAGTAAACAAACCTTACTCCCATTCAAATGTCAGGCCTAATGCAAAACGCGTGGGATCTAATAGATCCTGCATGGAAATGATACTCATTATTAAAGATAGATTTCACAGTGGGTACAGCTGTTATTACTAATAACATGTAATTGGCCCAATTGTTTAAATTTTATTTAAATTATCAGAAAACTTTACTTAGCTTAACACATATGTTTAGTTTCTCCAGTCCTTAGAAGACTATATAAGACAAAGAATCCAGAGTTTCTGGTCTATTTATTATAGTCATTATGGGGTATGCTACTGTCTTTATTCAAAAGAGTGGTCTTTCAATCAATTTGATAGCATATTTTTTTTATTTAACTTGTAGATATCATTAAGCTCTCTCTGCAATCTCCTTCGCACTCAAATAGTCTCTCTATAGCTTCATTCAGCTCTCGCTCAAAACTGTAAGTGTGTCACATACTCGGCTCTGGTTTTTGTGCAGCAGCTTATCACTATAAAAATTCCTCCAAGAATAAAATGCCAGATATGGCGTCGACCATGGAAGTCACCTCTGCAATCTTACCAAGCTGTTTGCTCCGAGTAGGGTGAGTCAGTCTTGTTCTATTATTCTCTGTTGCTTTCTCAGTAACTCTAAGTTAATTGTATGTTGGTAAAAATCTGACAAAAAAAAAAAACTCCTAGCAATGATGGTAAAAACATCATGTGCCATGAGATGTGTGATAAATATCAAAGATCTGCTGTTGGTGAGGACACATGAGCCTACGCACCCATCCAGCCTCACATCTGGCAGACTCCTGTTGAGTGCAATCATATCACTGGCCATCAGATTGAACTGGTTAATCTTAAAGAGCTCCTTCATTTTCTCCTGGTCATCCTTAGGGATGTTTACCGCTTTGCCCATCTCACCTGGACCCTCGTGGCTCCGTGATATCACTGCTGTAACATAACAAAGACACCACAGAAAACTATTTGATAAGAAAACGTATTTTTCCTCACCAATGAGGCAAAAAATTAACATCAAACTGCAACATAAAACAAATCCGACTGCATGAAAAATGGACACTGTGGAACAAGGAGAGTGCAGTGTTCTATTTCTGTCCACTTTGTAAATTTCCTAAACTCATATAGTACCCAGAGCATGAAAACCTAATTTTCCAGATCAATGTGCATGTGCGTTTGATAACAGAAATAAATGTACTGGCAGCTGGTGTTCACATATGAACAGTACATCATGTTCACATTTATTTTATTATTATAATACTTCATATACAAAAAAAAACAAAAAAAACCGTGAAAGCCTTTAAAAGCCTGTGCTATTAAAAGCAAGGAAAAAATGTGTTTCTTCAAACATCAGTGCATGCTCAGCAGAGAAAAACCTTTAACACAGCAACAGTGCACGCACTCCGCTTAAGCTCTCCTGGTGGTTCTGGCTTAGGCTGACAGGGTATTAAGCACTGTACACTTTGCCAGCTATATTTAATTTAAAAATGTAATCTATTAGGAGGTTTTGAATTCAGAGATTTAGGCCAATGTATTAATAGGTGAAAAAGCAGCATGACAGCAAAACAATTGCTACAGTTTTTGCTATCAAAGGCCTAAAAAAAAAATCAGAATCGCTACTGGTGCTGCACAACACAAGCCCCCTTCACCCATTGATTTATAACTCTGCTCTCTCTCACTCTCTTTCTCTCTAATAATCTCTTAGAATAGAGGCTGTGATTTCCATGACAGGGGGACACATAGTTCACATTAGCTGCATGGCCTCCTGCTAAGAGGATTTCCTAAGACCCTTTGTGGAGACGGACTGGGATCGGTCAGATTGTAACCTCAACTGATCCTGGGTTTTCTTTATAATGCTGCTGACACTCTTCATTTGGACACCAGCTGACATCTGATGGACACAGCTCGAGAGCTGAGCTGGATGACTGAGCTTAAAAACACATTCTCAGCCTGCTCCAGCCATACTCCAATCCATCATTCTTTGTGTGTGGATAAACACAGGTCAGGAGACGTCTTGCAAAAAGACAGAGAGAGAATCAAGCAAACCATCAACAATAGTTTGGGTTTCTAAAGAAATTGTAGTGAAATTGCCAGCTGCAAACCCGAGACTGTGCAATATTGCTTGATAGATGGATGGTGGCCAAGTGGAAGTGTAATGACTAAAAGCAGGAAGCTGTACAGTGCAGGTCTGTGTTACCTGAAAGCTAATTTATACTGCCTAATTTATAGCTGCTGAAGAAGTATTAGATATGCTAACATGAAAATAGGGTTAAAAGGGCAAATGAAAGGCAGAGAAAGCCGAGAGAAATGTGCTAAAATGAGAGTTAAATATGTAATTATGTGTAAATTCTCAAGCTTCAACTTAAACTATACAGCTAAAGAGTTGTCATGTTTGTCAAGTTTTGAGTATTGGCTAAGATCCACGTGCACTAAACACATACGTAGATCGTGGTTGTGAGCTTTGTGCCAGATTTTTTTTTTTTCCCCCAAAGTCTTCAATGGTCATAAAGCCTGTCCTAGTGGAATATACAAGCTGGAAGGGATATCTTTTATTAGTCTCCCCCTATTCTGTAGGCACCAATTAGGTTCACAGCTTCACCTCAGATCATCGGTCACTTTTTAAAGGAGCCCATAACATTTGAAGAGTCTGATAATTTATCAGTCTCTGAATTATCACAAACTGACACTCCCTAATGACACTTCGTGACCTGATTTCTAAGTCCTTATCAGTTGATTAGGCCCAACTACCTAATGAAGTTCCCAGCCTGAGTCGGTGTATGCGTGAATAAGTGTTGAGACAGTCGGAACCCAGGATTTTAACAAAAGAGATAACCCAGAAACTTAAAAAGTCAATTCAACAGACCGGCACAATTAGCAATCTAATTACATTGTTTGGTTTTCTAGAATATTTCCAACCTCCTGTGCTGCTGTGGTAGGTAAAGCCAAAAGAAAGGGTCTGGAAGAGAGAGAGATGTAAACGTGGAATATCAGAAGAGTAGCCAGCCTGCTGTTTAGGCAGTGCCAGGTAAGAGAAGAATCCACAGGTGAGACCAACACACATGTGAGTGTGCAGATTTTGTGAAGTCTTCGTCACATGGCTCCTAAGGTTCCCTGTTGTTTTCATTCTCGTTTACGTAGAAAAAGATCTGTGTAGGGTTACACAGTTGGAGTCTCCTCCTTAGGCTCAATCCATTCTTATTCATCCAGACATTACCTCCTCTTCTTCCCTCTGCTGCTCTGCCCACTTCCTACCTGCATGTCTGGCACAGCTGCCATTTCATTAAAGATCAGAGAAGCTCCTCTTGAATGCACAACCACAGAAGACCATGAACACACATCACACAGAGTACTACTAAACGTCTCTGATATGTACTTTAACTGTAACGCACTCTGGTGGTACACGTAAGGGGCTTAGAAGGTTCGCAGAAAAATTCCAGCCAATTAGAATAAGAAGTTCAAAGATACCATCTGTGAAATGTAAGTACACAGAACCGGCTTAATTATTATAATGCAGCATGGTTACAGGGAAGTAACAGTAATCTAATTAGTTTTTTTGTAATCAGATTACAGTAACATGTTACTTCCCATCTCTGCTAATAACCCACCCTGGTTGTAACGATTTATTATTTGAGCAACCTATCAGCCTAAACCAGTCTGTCCATCCTCTGACCTCTGACATCAACAAAGTCATTTCACAAAGACAACTGCTGCTCACTGGATATTCTCTCTTGTAAAAGCGAAGCAGCCATACCCCTAATAACCTAAAACCGCCTCATATATATTTTTTATAAAGGAGAAATTTGTTCTAGGGACCTATACAAAACTTATTTTTATATCAAACTGTAAAAGATATTAATCTCTTGTCTGATGTTGAGCATTTTTAAATTCTGAGGGCAGGTTTGCAGTATTGGCAGCAC
This sequence comes from Hemichromis elongatus, assembly GCA_015108515.1. Taxonomy (NCBI): domain Eukaryota; kingdom Metazoa; phylum Chordata; class Actinopteri; order Cichliformes; family Cichlidae; genus Hemichromis; species Hemichromis elongatus. Next base: position 34,941 of record VUQR01012451.1, on the reverse strand, counting down.
TGGAAAAGTAATTTTTTTTCATGCAAGAGTTGCTTTTACTAATGTGAATCCAAATAGAAAACCATTTTAAACCCAAAATAAAGATGGAAATTTGTGACAAACTAAAACTTTTATTTTCATTTGACAGCTAAAAAAATAAAACAACACAGGGGTACACTAAACAAGATAAAACTTTGCAAAATCCAGTGTTTGACAGCAGTCTGAATATATAGTTCATATACACAGAAAAACCTGAGAACTCAAATGCAAAATAACATCTAATCTAGCATCAGACTTTTGTATGCTAATGAGAGAGTAACTCGGAGCTCAGCATCATTCTAACCTTAAAAGCAGATTACTAAGCTTCTTAGAAACCTGCTTACTCGAGGACATGTGAGGAAATGAACTCTCCTAGAGGCAGTGTTAAACTGACTTGAGCAGCACACCTTTATACAGAAAAGCACACCGTTTTACAACAAAAAATAAAATCGTCATTTTCATCTAATAATCCATTTAGCCGAAAAGACACCACATCAGAAATGTCTAATTCATATAAATGTATATATTTTTTGTAGTTATAAAACCAGAATTCTTTCCTTTAGTTAATAGTTGATGGTAATGTAACAATTTTTTTCAGATGTGTGAACACTGTTTTAATAGGATTTGTCACAGATGATGAATATTTTACACTGAAGTGATATTTTAGAAGGTATTATTGTCTCCAGCTCATATTCTCATGAATGTTTGATACGAAATAACAGGGAAAACTCTGCAACATCAACTTACCTCGAAGCGCAGGGAGCAGCGAGCGGTCCTTCCTGTCATCACATTTGTTACACTCGCTGAAGTACAACAGCAAGAACACATCCACCAGCACCCACACTAAAGAGGTGGTCAACACCACCTTGCAGTAGACAAACCGTCGCATCACCTCTCTGGGATGACAGCCAGGCAAGTTGATAGCGAGCACTTAGGAGCGCTCAGGCTGCCAGTGAAACATCTGAAGTCTGGTGACAGGGTGAAGTAACAGGGGCGAGACCAAGCAGCTTTGACCGTGGGGCATCATCCTTTAGGAGAAAGAAAGAAAAGAGGACAGAATACTAAATTTAATGTAAAATGACATAATAGTTTAAGTATTCTTGCTATGAATACAACTGATATCAATCCCTGGAATAAAATGACATAAAATGCAAAGGAGGAACTACATTAAAGTAGATCAATATTAAACCCTTTTAACCTTTCTCAGGCTTCACTTTATCAGTTCCAGTGCCCCGTTAGCCTCCTCTGTCAGAGGTTTACAGTAGCTACTTAAGAGACCTGCAAAAAGATGGGGGGGATTTTTGTACCATTTCTTCATGCTAAACTTTTTAAATCAAATTCCTAAGATCTTTCTAGGGTGTCGACTGATCAGCTATAATCTAGTTATGACACTGCTTCACTGTTTTAGGAGACAGACCATTATAAATCTTAATTTTTTCCTTTTGTAATTGATCTACTTTTTTTGCTTTGAGTGATTGCCCTAGAAATGTTAAAATATCTAAGGTCTTATACAAGCGGCAATTTCTCGTTTTTGTTTTTTTTACTAGTAGCGGTTCAATTTGTGACATAACAACAATAAAGTTCGTACATACGTTCAAGAAGTAAGCTCTCTATTTACTCATCTGTGAACTGCTACTCCATTCTTAAACATTTGAGTCTGTCGTCATCACTTTAGGCCATTCATTCTCCCACCTTCTACAAGCTAGTGAACCACTTTTTCATGTCCTCCTGATCTTAGTGCTCGTCTATCATTGTGCCTTTTAGAGTCTCATTTATGTAACCTGCTTCCTCCCTGCCTCCACCTAACTAAAAGATCATTGCTTCTTCTCCACCGTCACCAGCATTTGCACTCCAGGGGATCCTGTCCCACCATTGTTGGAACTCCACTCTGCTAAATGGCGTCATGGTAAAAAAAGAAAGTAAACTGCTCTTTTAATTCAATGGTTTTCATGTTAGGACATAATAAACATATCAATCTCAGGTGAGATCTGCCAAAATCAGCTGTGACTTCCTGTGGAGCAGTAAGGATGCACCTGAATGTGACACAGAGGACCACCAGGCTGCACCCCATGAAAAATGATCTCGCTGTACAGTAGCCTATTTTTTATTAAACTGTATATCGCACTTAATTTTTCATTTTTTTTCTAGGCGTGACCTCCCTGTACCAATTTTTGCTGATCAAGATTTTCTTCCTAAGAAGAATAACTGACAGCATATACAGACAAAAATCTACCCTTCTTCAATTCAACAAATTATAGTCATTTAAATTCCTTTGTGAGATTATTTTTTCATGTTCAGCTACATGAGGAACATTTTCGTAGTGTTCCCCTACCTTTTATTTTGTTGGTTCTTCTATTACAGTGAAGCGCTTTTACGTTAACAGCATGTTAGTGTGTGGCTGTGAGTGAGCACTCCGCTTTTTTTTTTTCCCCCACCATCCACATGTTATGCAGGAAGCTCGTGAGCTACATCTCAGACTCAGTTAAATGTTTAAGTTTATGAAAATATAAAGAAAAAGACTAGATAGGAATTACTTAATTGGATTGGCAACTTCTCTCTTTATAAAAAAAACAAAAAAAAAAACATGTCAGCACAGCCTAGTTTTGCAAAAACTGGAACAATTTCCTTTGAGAACAAAGTGGAGATGGTTGCGCATAACCACGTTTGGTGAAAACTAAATACAGCAAATCAGCACAAACATGTCATGCCAGCTGTCTAGTACGGTAATAAATTGGTGATGATTTGGGTTCGTTTTGCAGTCAGAGGATCTGGGCACCTTGCAGTCATCGAGTCAACTACAAACTCCTCTGTATGCCAAAATATTCTAGAGTCAAATGTGAGGCCATCTGTCCAACAGCTAAAGCTCAGCCAAAATTTGGTCATGCAACAGGAAAATCATCCCAAGCACCGCATCAAATCTACAGAATGGCTGAAAAAGAAAACAGGCTGTACCTTAAGAAAACTGTGCGGTAACAAATATCTGCAAACCTGAATGAATTGGAGAAACACTGGAAAGAACAGTGGGCCAGAAATCCTCCACAGTGATATGAGAAAGTGAACAAATAATACAGAAGATTACTTCAAATTTTTGTTGCTAAAAGTTGTTCCATAAAGCCACTGAATGTAATTATAGGATGTATGTAGTTTTTCACATGCCGCTTCAGCACTTCAGTTTAATTTCTGTTAGATAAATAAAAACACAGTGTACTGCAATACATCGTGTTTTTTTAGGTCATCTGAGGTTGTATTTACTTAACTTTATGACCTAGTGACAACCTTAGAGCTTTAAACCTTCGGGCATACATTCATTTTACCATGACACCAGTTTTATCTGAATCTAATTCAATTCAATGTTATTTATATAGCACCAAATCACAACAACAGGTGCTCCAAGAAGCTTTATACTGTAAGGAAAAGACCCTATAATAATAGGGAGAAAACAGAGAAACCCCAACAATCAGACAGCCCCCCCCATGAGCAAGCACTTTTGCAACAGTGGGAAGGAAAAACTCCCTTTTAACAGGAAGAAACCTCTGGCAAAACCAGGCTCAGGGAGGGGTGACCTGTTGGGGGTGAGGAGAGGAAGACAGGACAAAGACATGCGGTGGAAGAGAGCCCAGATTTATAATAACTAATGACTAAATGCAGAAAGGTGTATAAACACATTGTGAGTGAAAAACGTGGGTGAAACAATAGCCAAATAGTTTATTACTCAAACTCTATGCTTCTATAAATCACGGTTAATCCTCTTCTCCGCAGGTGTTTTGCTTTTATTTTCATTGTCAAACTACCAAAAATGCTGTTTACTGCAAACATTTCCTAATTATAACAAATAATGATGAGAAACATATGAGACAAATATCACTACATATAGTATGTTTTCTTCAAACACGATGCTCATTTTCCTTTTCTCTTCTTTGTTGCTTTTACAAGAACAATAAATAAATAAAAATGTAAAAAAAAACTGAGGAATGAAGGTCAAATTCAGCCTCCCACACTGGACTGACCACAGTCCCTTTGCATTCTTCCATTTGAGAGGATGAGTGAATGCTCATTTCCCCTGTACAGACTTCACCCACTTCATCAGTAGTGCTGCTAAGACCATCTGGGATGCTTAAATACCAGAGGCAATTTGCAGAGGTTAAATATCTCATTGGCATGGAACGTGTGCCTCACAATATTTCTGATGAAAGACAACATAATTTTCTGTCAAGGAGGATACTTGACTGAAATTATAGGTTTTTGTAACTGACAGACTTATGAAAGTACAATCTGGATGATGATACGCAAACCAAGCACAGAAATGATCAGGAGTTTTTTTTGAACATCTGTAACAGAAATATAGCACAGCGCTTTTACATCAAACTGGGTAGTAAAACAGATGAAAAAGATTGTATGGTCTACCGATTGTTTCCAGGCTAGGATGTTGTGGTACACCCCATGTCTTAATGCCACATGAGCCTCTGGATATTCTCAAATTTTAATATACATTAAAATAGTTTTCATGAATAAGAATGCTTTTAATTACCAATGCATTTAGATATAACTTACCTGAGTAGTTACTTTCATAACTAGCGGAAAAACGCCTGCAGAGGAATAAGGACAGATTTTCTTATCTTTCACATGCAGCATGGTAATGACTTTGCACTACAGACACACACACACACACCTCTCAGTCCAACTCTGTGCCCCCTGTCTAAATGTCCATCACAGAGGCTGACACGGCTGCCTTAGGCTAACCCTTATCTCATTCAAAAACAAGGCAGCCTCTATCCAGCTGCATCAACACTGAAATCACAGTGCAGTGGATGATTTCAGTCACTCAGACAGAAACTGCACACCACTCAATAAAAAGGATGGATGCAGTCTAATCTTAATGACCGTAATGAACAAAATTGTGTCAGTAAAAGCGAAACATAAGTCTGCATCTAGCATATCACCTCCACTCACACGGTAGACAGATCAATGATGATTCTGCCTTTATGATGTCTGTTTGCATCTCTAACCATCTGCTTTGCTGCATGGCTACAAACATATTTGGATGACTATGACTGCACCAACCACACCACCAGGAGTTTGCTGGTCTGAAGAAGTCTGACTCAATTAGTCCCACCATCTGGACAGATGAATATTTCCTGTCTGCTGTGCAAAGCTCTAAAAATACATGTCTGCATTCTCGACGTTTTTTTTTCCCACTCTTTTCAATAGGAGTGTAAACCACTGGCCATTATTAACTGCTTCTCAAGTGACACTTAATTGTGTTGTTAGCAACACTCTTTGTTGTGAAATGTCTGGTGCAGTGCTACAAGTTAAATTATGTATTCCTCATCCATTCAACAGGAGTGCTTCTACTGTATGCAAATGAAAGGCTGTACACTTAAGCTGCCAAACTGCGTTTCACAGTAATATAATTGGACACGGCTCACATCAGCATCGGACAATGGAACTGTGACAGTAACACGAGAATAAAAAAAACACAACATTTTTGCATGAATCTTCATCTCCTCCACATTTACAGTACAAACCCTGGTCATCAGCCCCTGACCATTAAAGCACCCAGTGAGGTTTGGGTGCCTTCGTTAGGAGTAAGAGAGACCAGACCAGCTTGGTCTAACATTTGACTCTGATATTTTCCCATCACACACCTGCGTCGAAAAGGTCACAAGCATCATGTAAAGCTGCAATACTTTTTTAAGTGTTAAATGAAAACTGTATTTGTTATTTATGGTTTAAAACAAACTGTCAGTGTCAACATAATCGGTTAAACATACTAGCAGTGGCACTGAAAAATAACAACATATACAATGATCTTAGATTGCCCACTATGCATATGCAAGTGATTGTAGCAGCACAAAATAGGCTTACTGGAGGAAAAGACTCCACCTATATAGCTCACTGTGGCGGTCTTAAAAGTGTTGATTACCCTCAATCTGTCAATCTTTTATTCATGTTCAGGTACATTAGGCCTTGGTTTCAAAGACTGGTCTATTAATTGTTAGATGTGACATGAACAAGACGGCAAATACAGTAAGAGCAGCCAACCAAAACCACTCATTTTATGGTAATATGGATTAAATCTAAACTACAACCAAGCTCTCGGCCACATTAGGATGAGCGTTTAATGGTGTGATGTGTAACCATAGGAGCCAAATTTTAGTCTTGCTATTCAAGGTGTGCACGGAACAGAAAATGGGGACACTCTTTGCTTACCTAAATACTGGATGGAGTGAACCATTGACCTGTTCCTGCCTCGCTCCGGGGCAACGTGTTGAACGTGGACGACATACCCAAATCTACTGCTAATTACTGGTTTTAAAAAATGGGGCCAAATTTACCGCGCGAGCGCATAACATCTCGTAAAAAGACACCTAAGTTGCAGTCCATCTCAGCGCAGAGTAGTCCAAAATCCAGTCCGTCCAGTAAACCTTCTCATGGTACCTGTGCAGACTCCTTGATGTGATAAGTCTCCGGCTGAGCCGCACTAAACCGGTCGAGATAAACAGTGTCCATTATTTTTCCCTTTTGCGTTTAAATTGACATGCGGTCACTGCAACAGACGCCCCTCTCCGCGCACCTGTTCCCAGAGTGAATATTGTAACGGTAAGAGGACAGGCTGAGATAATAGTCAGCACAATCTAACCTCAGCTAAGACCGACCTGCATATGTCCCGAGTCTCCGCTCTGATTGGCTCACAGCGACGTCGCTCACAAAAGCCCTTTGAAGTCAGGCTTCACGGGCGTCTGGTAAATGTAGGCGCGTGTATGCCACCAAATATAGTGTTTTTGTTTTGTTTTTTAATCATATCTTATCGTACATTTGTCGAAATGCGCTTAATTTGATTTTAGCTACTTGAAATGTTATTTTGTTTTAAATTTGTTTTCACGAAATCTTCTCAGAGAAATATTATCCCATCTGTTTATTTTATCATAGAGAAGATCAACTTGATGACAGTTCATTTAGCATAGGTTACCAGTCTTTTCTCTTTGTGAAATAATCCTTTATTGACACTCTCGGTTTTCATTTTGGCCAAATACTCTACACTAACTATGATTCCTTGCGTAGTTTTGTTATTTTGCGTCTATAAAGGTTATAAGCAACTATTAGATCGTTTTCCTGTTTATATTTCCCAGTAGGAAAAAGGAGAAAACTGGTTAAGGTGCACTCTAAGGCAGATTATACCCGTTCAGGGTCTAAAGGTCAATTCGCTGAAAATTTCCAAACGACACACACATTTGTGTACATCACAGCTATTTTGAAGCAGACGTTTGGTGGATCGTGTTGAACAATGCTGCCATCTGCTGTTATTGATAAGAAACTCGGTTTTGCCTGTGGGCAATTAGCCAGATAAAATCTAACCGAAGCATTTAATAAACGTTCAGGGAATCATAATAACTCTTATGTACTGTCAACGAAGTGCAGCCACAGACGCTAAACTCTCCTTTATTGCTATTTCATTTAGCTCAGTGACAATAAAGCAGCTGCAATAAATACTGCAATCTTTTTTCTGTAAAATAAATCTGACTTCCGTTCATAACTGCAGTGTATGCAGATAAACACTGGCTTCAGATCAGACCCAAATTTCCACTAGATGTCACTGCACGCCCTCGTTGATTTAGAAAGTAATAATTTTTTTTCAAATACATTTATTATCATTATTATTATTTTTTAGTAGTAGTAGTAGTATTTAGACTTTGAATAACTAGACGGTTTAGGGGAGTACAATGTTTTCCAACAACAGCTGATTTATAGTATAAAGTTTTTCTCAAGTTGTAGAGTGTGCTTTATATTGTGTGGGTAAATGTGGGGGCAATGTAAAGTAAAACTCGGAAATAACCTGTGTTTTTAACTCAAAACTGTTTTTTGCAAAAATCATTGTTGTTTATGAGTGACCAAAGCAGTGAGGTGTGAGGCATGGAAGGAACGATAGGAAATACACTGTGCTATAAGACGTTTTGCATGTGGCAGTGGCAAAAACACTGATTCAAATTATCAAATTTGCCTCAAAGCCATTTCAGGATCCTCATATTGTTGATTCACTGTCATGAACAAAACCATTGTTAAAATCATCTGTAACACTCGTTTTCTTTTAATTGTCACCGGGAGCCCAGCCAATCTGGCTGACTGGAAGACTTTGAAACATGTGTAGGAGGGTATATATTTAGTAATTTTAACTTATTTTCATGGGTTTTATAGCTTTTCCTACTGATTGTCCTCGTCACAGTTCATACAAAGGAATTAAGTAACAGATTAAAAAAAAACAATAAAAACACAGAAAGTTCACAATCGACTATAGAAATTTCTTTCTTTTTCGTTTTTTTTTTCGTTTGTTTGTTTGATTTTCAGTTTACAGGCAAATTCAACATGACTTTTTTTCTGTAATCTTACGCATGTATTAACTACATCTTACAACAACATTTACTTTGACGTGCTGTTTTAACTGAAACCTGTTTGTAAAGCTTATGAAGCTCACGTTGCATATGAACAGTGCTATGGCTACAGGAACACGATGCAAGCTGCTCTGGCCTCTCTCTCTGACACGAGGTCAGCAAAGACCTGTCAAGGTTTTTAATGAACCACCAACTCATTAAACCATGCATGCGTACACACACCAACACACAGATGGTTGCAAACACCCAAACATGCGTAACAGACGGTACGTAATGTCCTACATACATGCACATTCGTAGCACGCATGCGGTCCGGTCGTATGGTGGCGCTCTTGTTGTGCCTTCCTGCCACTGGAAAACAGCGACAGTCTGGCTATTTAACGGCGGGGCTGGTGGCTTCATTCCGCTCTGAAACTGGCAGCACACCACATGAAATCCACAGTAATGCGATGCCAAAGCAGCTTGTTAAACTCAAGAAGAGCGCTGTCTGATCTGAGGGAACTTCTTCAACTCGCCGCCTCCTCATCTTCACTTTTCACTTGATGACAATTTCTGTGGGATCGTGCCGAGCGCGTCTTTCCCTCTCCGCCTTCCGCATCTGTCGCACTGAAAGTTTGGTTTTGCGAAAGTAGACATGAATAACACCGGCTTCAACCAAACAGAGAGTGGGCTATTCAACAAGACAGAGGAGTTTTTTTGCTGCAACTTTTCATCCGTGGTGACTGATAATGGCTTTGTGGCAGCCGCTCCGGATGAGAGGAGCCTCTTCATCATGAGGGTGGTCCAGATAGCCGTCATGTGCGTTTTATCCCTCACGGTGGTGTTTGGCATATTTTTCTTAGGCTGCAACCTCCTCATAAAGTCAGAGGGGATGATTAACTTTTTGGTAACGGACAGAAGACCGTCAAAAGAAGCGGAAGCAGTTATTGTTGGAGCCTACTGACTGATAAAGACAGATAGAGTGATCACACTCTGATCAGATGGCCACAGATCGGAGACAGTGTGATGATCAGCCGCCAAAACCGGGCCGCGTTTTCATAATGGTACTTAAAAAAAGAAACAAGAACTCAGAGGAGCGGTCACCTTGCAAGAGGTAACTAAACTCTGCTGGTGACTGATACTCACGGGGGTGGGTCTACCTTATTTCTGGTGCCCTTTAAAGCCAAGAAAGACTCATTCATCTTCAAGAGGTATAGTGCGTTTTAAGCCTATTGTTGTATTAAGTACTGTAGGCTATTTAATCACGCACTGTTGTCATTTCAGTATAGTTTCCCTGTTTGTCAAGCAGCATCCTTTGTCAAAATAGTGGCAAAGTGTTTGTATTTGCTGCTTAGAAATACCGCCTTGCATCGCAAAATGCAATGGGCAAATTACATGAATGTTGTATGCCTCTGCATGCAACATGCATTTCTCTATTTTCTGGTGACAGTTGTTTGCGTGTCTTTGTGGGCGGCGGTGAAAGCCCGTAATGCTCTGTATCATTTGAATAAATTCATTCTGTAATTAAAGTTTTCCTCCTAAGACCTGCTTTTCTGTTATCATGATGTCGTCCGCCACGCCCTCTGCCAAAGTAACTGAGATCTCAGAAGCTAAAATTACAGCAGGAGAAAGAGCTCTTTGATTCATACCGTGATAATGACATGATGTTAAAATGCAACAGAGGTTGCTGATCCTGATGAATATATATTGTAAGCTTTATCTATATGAATGAAGAGTTTTACAGTTAGAGGGAACCAAGAAATAGCTGCTTTTCCCTCTTTTCATTTTTTAAATTTAGATTTAATATCTAAATATAAATTATTCTACCCAGAAGGTTGCTTTAAAAATGCTCTAGAGTCCAAGAAAAAAAAGGAGCCTTCTCGGCTTCCCATGAGAGCCCTGTCTGGGTCAGATTTTGATCCATGCAGCTTTTTACATCCTTCCGCCTTCTGCCAAAACATCTGTTATGCTCATCCCTTGCTTCACCTGGATTCTACCTCCCCTGGAGCCTTAAAAATGACTTGCTTTCTCAGTTCAGAGACGATGAAGCCATCGGACAATACGTTGCTGTCTGATTGCCCACCTGTGCTCTGCTCGCAGTTAAATAGAATCAACTTACTTACATTAAAATGCCCTTCACCCCAAATACTCCCTCCATCTTTTTTTACCCTTTCTGATCCATGCATCTCGTCTGACACGGCCTTACTCGTCGGATGAATGTTTGTCAAGGTGAAAACTGTCTCAGGCCACATTTGCTGTCCTCATGCTGGCTGTGAAGAACTCAAGCAAGCACTAATTTTACTAATCATGCTGTGGAAAAATAAATAAGTCAGTAATTATTAGAATTTATACTCTTATTGATGGAAGACCTACACATAGGTTACATTAAATTAAGAGAACTGCTATCCAATATGGCACAATCCAGTAGAGTGGCAATAAATGCTATATTTTATAGTCTTGAACAGTGAGGGGAAAAATATTGCCTAGATTCTTCAGAAGAGAGGAGTTTAATGAAAGACCACCAAAAACAACAGCTTGAGAAATTGCAACAACTGAATCAACACCTCTCGGAGTCAGCCTCTACAGAAACCCAGGGCTGGAAATCTTAAATGTACAGCTGAGCAGGATTTATAGGGTTCATTTTCAACCTGTTCTTGCCTTGCGTTCTTCAAATTTTTAATAAGGAATAACTGCAAAAGCGCAAAATCCTGGGAGGTTATTAATAGCACATTAATGGGCTTCTTTACATGTAAAATTCACACTCCATAAATTTACCTCTGAATAATTAAGCCACATTTAGTTTTTCAAACTGAGCAATATATTTTTTCACATTTTCACCTCAGGTATGACTCTCTGTAGTTAGAGAAACACATTAACACAGCAAGCGATGCAGAGAGAAACATGTCTTTATCTGTTAATAACAGCATGACGTGTTATTATAATAAGTAAGCATAAAACATATAAAAACAAAAAATGTTTTGGCCTAACTGAAAATGGAATAAAATAACAGTAAAAATGCAGCAGGCATAATTGTATTTGTATATATGACTCCAAACAGTTCTCTCTGCTTTTCTGTGATTGCCTCTGTTAGGTGGTGCTGAGAATAGCTTTCAAATATTAAATATCCAGCAGAGAACAATCTTCTGTCTGCAGCTGAGCTGTAGTTAGTTTATCCCGCAGTGCTTCGTACACATTTATATAGACTGAAATCTGGCGCATTTTAGAGATCGTGAAAGAAGCAGATGTAAAGTTGGAAATTAAAGTTGAAATACTATAATTTTTCTTGTGAAAACATCATTTAGGATTCTACGTGGGATTTACCACTAGAGGCCATCTCAAAGAATATACACACCTGTCACACACCAATGCTCAGAGAGATTTAGGAGATACTTACAGCAAACAGACATCTATACCGCCAGCCTTCCTGCTGTCAGCAATCTGATAGTTCCCTGCAAAGCTGTTCAAGTCCTCTCGATATATTGAGATGTTCAAGTCCTCTCGATATATTTAGGCACACATTAACAGTTTTACTCAGTTTAAAACAAAAGCACCAGGCTAGGGCTTCATAACATGGTTCAGTTTATATCTTGATGTTACCTGGTGTTGTGTTTATCATCATTTATTAACAAAGTGTTTGGGGTTAAAAACACGTTCTTGTTTTGTTAATACACTTGCAGTCTGGTTAGAGTAACTTATATCACCACCGCAGCACAGGTGAAAACAGCATTAACTCATTTGATCCCGTGTCAGCTTTGTTCAACTGTGACTGCATCTGCAGGGTGTTGATTGTGGACTAAAAGAGGCTTCGGGTCCTGACTCGCTCTCATATGATTGGCCGGTAAGCAGAGATTCAGTCGATGAACTGGATAGTGACTAAAAGCTCCAAATAGCAGCAAGGCACCACAGCCACCTCCTCGGTTTACTCCTGTTCTCCCACAGCTTTATTCCCATCCACTTTATTTTATTGCCGTGATGTGGGAGAAATAAATCTGTTAATGTGGTCTTATGTTTATCTCACTGATATTTGGTTTGATGAAGTTTTCCTCTGCTGTGTCTCTAAAGAGTGAGATGTTTCTTCTTAAAACTACTAAGGTTCAATTTAATTCTTTATTATTTTCAAAGAGTTGGCATGCTGAAACAACAGTGAAAACTAAAATTTAAAAAAACATTTTAAAAAGAGGAAAAAACATAAACATATTTAGCAAACTGTGTAATGTTGAATGTGATCAATTTAATTGTATTAAAGAATACTGTGTGTGGTCATCTTAAAAGAGTTAGGACGGGGGCTTGTTTGTATCTACAGTTAGACATTGCAGGCAAAAGATTTAACACTCAGATATTTTCATCACAGATCCGTGCTGCTGCAGCAGCTGCTGCATGTGCAGAATCTGGTTTGACATTGTCGTATAGAAATAAGCAAGCCTCATTTTGAGGGCACTCCAAAACTCTAAAACACTCTATAAAATGCAGTTTACACCCAGGATACGGCATTATTTTATTGTAGTGTTATCCAAGGGCCTTAAGATCACAACCCTTCTGTATTGCTTTTCAGCCATATTCCTTGTAGAGATTTTGACAATTTTTTAAAGATTTTACACATCGCAAGTCCACTGAAATCCAGACTTTTAGATTTTTTATTTTTTATTTTATTTTCCTAAAAAATTTAACCACACCAACTTTCATGGAGACCTGAACCCATCTTTATCTCTACTTCTGTAAAAAAAAAACAAAAAAAAACAGCATTTTCTTTTTATACCTCATCATTTTCATTAGCGTCACTGATCGTGTGACGTTCCACCAGGTTTTTGTTTTCCAGTATTTTCATACCTCTACTAGAGCTTTTTTACAATGTGTGTCTTGCGCCCAAGTCAAACTGAAAAACATGTCAGCATTTTGCATTTTGTCTTTGCTGTGTTGTCAATTAAATGTAGAGATTTGCCAGTCAATTGGTTATGTTTTATTGATATTTACCACAGCATTCTTTTGTAAACATGGTTGGGAAAAAGCAAGCTGAATGCAGACTATGAAATGCAGATATTTCCATCTGCAGTAAAATGTATTCAGTCTGAGCCAGCTGGTGCAGATGTCACGAGATGCTGAAATTCTACGAAAGCAATAATTGTGGAAGGCGAGCTGTGATAAATCCACGAAGACTAGTTCTGAAGACTGATTCCATTACTTCACATCTCGAGCAGTAGTTATAGGATGAGTCATGGCTCTGTTGTGCTGTTGATTGTTTCACACTGAAGCATCACTGGGATTTAACATCTGAAAAATCCTGCCACTAACACTGTAATCCAATGTGTGTGTGCATACATTACTGACGGAGTAGGAGAAAAAGTCTGTTCACTCACAGTCACTCACTGAGGAGGACTGACCTCAAATATACAAACAACAAGTGGCCCCTACAACAATTCATCAAGCTTCAAGATCATAACTTGTGGTTTAACTTTAGATTACTCTCAAGCTGAACAACTCATTCACTTTTTGTTTCATGAAGTGTAGCTGGTAATGAGTAATGCAGAACATCACAGCTCCATGGAGCATCATTTTCAGTTTAAAGCGCGTCTGTACTCTAACTGCTTATTGCTGTTGTGTTCATTCATGTGAGGTTCCTGTTTTCTGTGAAAAACCTCTGATTAAGTTATCATTCAAGCACTACATGCACTACTTAATGACAGTATCAGAAAAGTAAGAGATGAGCCAATGAACACACTGAAGTATTCAATATCCAGGAGCCAGTACCACCTAGAATAAGTGTCCAAACTTAGAATGTGTTTATTATAATGAAATTAAGAAATGATTCAATTAAGAAAACTTGCGCCACACATAGCACTACATATGTGCGACCTATGACTCACAAATGCAGTGCTTAGCAATATTACCACACAATGTAAGGTTTATGGCACATCTGTCTGAAATTAACAGTACTGGTAATATTAGAATTTTTGTTTTTAGGTTTCTGTATGCCAAATTACAGCTATTTACTTGCACTCCTGAACAGACAACTTCATTTTAGTGGATGGATTTTTGATTATTTAATAGAAATCCAGTGTGCCTGCTCAAATTTGGGTATAAAAATATGAACTCAGTTTGATTTTTGCCTAGTATATATCATTATGATTTATAGTTTTAGTTAACCAACAGGGATATCACATGAGAGACACCCTGACACCCAAAAGCTCATACACTGCATATGCTAAACAAGATAGAAAATCTCATTTAGCAGCAGACGCCTTGTCTTCCAGCTGTTATCATGGCTGAATCAAGGAGGAGATAATACAGGGATAGAGAAACTGCATCCATGCATGCTAGCCTACAATGTAATAAGTATTATCATCTCTCATTCCACTTACGGTACATAAAACTTGATGTTGTGTACCCAGGTTTGTTATCTGTGGGAAAACCCACAGAGATAATAAAAGGAACCTGTCAAGGTGCTCAAAACCTCTTTTGTGACCACTGTTATAATAGAACACACAGACACGCAGATTCAATAAATGAAAGACATATTAAGATACGTTACCATGTAAATAAATGTTTAAACATTTGATAAAGTTAGAAATGCACTCAAAAATGTTAAAAGAATGTGGGAAGAAATGTGAAGTGTACCTTTATAAAATAAAATTTCCCCTTACCCAAAATGTATGGATGCCGTCGGTACTTACTGCTCACATTTGACCTGTAACAAAAAAAATGTGCCTTTCTTTGAAGACCTTCAGAATTTACTAAAATGGTGAAAATGTGTTTTGTTGTTACATCATTGTTCGATAGCTGCTTTTGAAAAACCCTTGTTTCAACAAAAAAGAAAAAGAAAAAAGCAGAGTGCTTGACACGTACCTAAACTTGAAAACAAGTCAAATTTGACCCAAACAAAACATAAGCGTGCCTCCCTTGTAGCTTTAGGCTGATCCACCACCTTAATCTTGATCTTCCATGATGCAACATCTTACCTACCAACTGAGGGCAATTGATGGTCATTTTATATTGTCAGTTGTCACCTTCACAACAAGCTTCTCGCTGATGGTCTTGCAGCCCATTCCAGCTTTGTGCAGGTCTGCAGTCTTGTCCCTGATGTCCTTTGACAGCTCTTTGGTCTTGGCGGTGGTCGTGGAGAGTTTGGAGTGGAAGAAACTGATTCTGTGGACAGGTGTGCTTTATACACATATAACAAGTTTGTTACTCATTTATGTTTTGTGATTGATAGATTGTAATCTGTGTCACATTAGCACACAACTGATATGTGGATGATTCTGGATGGGTTGCAAGGGATCAAATTTCACTCACTGAAATCAGTTTATAACATTTATTTAATGTGATATTCTGTCTCTCACCATTAAAAAGAAACTGCCATAAAAACTAGAGACTGTTCATTGCTTTGTAAGTGACCAAACATACAAATTCAGCAGGGGATCAAATAATTATACCCTCCCACTGCGAAGACAGACAAAAATGCACCTGCCAAAGTACTCACAGCCACCTTTGTCATAGCTACTGCTGTGGTAGGGGTATCCAACACAGCACAGTCACAAATCGACTCACAAGGTAAAAGCAATACCAGCTTTGCTATGGCGGCTTATAATTAGAGGATACATCAGTTTTTGCTAAATCGAACAATTTTCACACTAAAGACAAGATTCATGACAAGCAATAGAGAATTTTAGCAGGAAGTCATTATTCACTGCAGTCATGCAAATGCAATGCAGCACAATATGTAATGAGTGTTTGTTGTTTTAAAATAATAGTGGTGTTGGTGTGTTATTGAACCTGCAATCCATTTCAGCTGTTGTGTGAGTGTGTTTCAGACTTCACTGACCTTCTAATCATGCCACTCTCTGCCAGCTACAATCTGAACAGTGTTGTCACTGAAAGGGAATTATAACTTGACTTTCAAGGGGAAGTTTCTCCTTACACCATTACCACCAGGTAATGACCTTTTCAAAAGACCGTTCTGACAGAGTATCAAGGGAGTTGTTTTGGGGTTTTGTTTTGTTTTTGTTTGTTTGGGGTTTTTTTTGCTTTTTTCTTAAGTTACATCACCTTTACTGTGCACTTTCAAACAAATTTTTGATGAATGAGAAGACTTTGCTCTCTCTTCTTCCTGATATACAAACTGTTTAAGTGTATTAATATTTCTGGGTAATGTTAGAAAGTTGAATCGGTTAATGTGGATTTATCATTTTCAGCAGCGAGAAATGTTTCATCCAATTCATTTTTTCAGACTGAAGAAACAAAAGGAGTGTGTGTAGGTGTGTGTGCTGTGGGGTGGGTGTGATTGGAGTAATACTGTAACATGACAAAATTAAAAGTAAAATGTTTTCACTATTTTCCACACATTGTAATTCAAGAAGTCCAGCTCACCAATTTGAATCACTAGAATAATCTACAGCCCTAACTTAATGTCTTTATATATAAGACATTAAATAAATAAAAAATAAACTAGCCATACAATTGTTATAAAGAACCATAAAAACCATGTTTAAAAATACATTTTAAATGCAATAGTTGAACCTTAAACCTTCATTGTTTTTAACAAGCAAGGGATACCAGTGTTTGCAAAAAAGACCCTCAGATCTGTAGGAGTCTATTAGAAGACCATCCACAGCCCTGACCTGAATGAGTGAATGATTTTAGAATATGGTTTCAAAACAACAAGATGGTGATTTTAAAAACACTCATTGTGAAGCTCACAAATCAGTGGATAATGTCACTGTAGCACCCATCTATTATATTCCATCTATCCATCTATTATATGCCGTTTAACACCATAGAGTGAGCAGTAGAGGAATTACAGTTTTTGCCATTTCTGCAATGTCTTCATTTTTTTTTTTCAACCGCTCCAAGAAAACTCATGCATTTGAAAACATTTGGTAATGTATGAGGAGATGGACAAGTTTTAGTCTGTGTTCCTACTCATAGGTTTTTCCTGAAGCATTCATCCAACCTACTTCAAGCTTGGCTCTGCATTATCAGCAATAGGCGTAAACTCACCAAGTGTAAAGTAGACCGGTACACAACAAAAGCTAAGACCAGCCCCACACAGACAGATTCTTTTATTTATTAATGAAATGGTTTCAACAGAACAACAAAGGACCTTCTGCGCGCTTCCTGCTTTTACAGTTTGCTGCATCACATTTTTCCTGGCCTGTCACCATGACCAAAGTGTATTTTTAATCAAGCGGTCTTTATTTTGAGTCAATTGTGTGTGAAGCTGTTTGTGCACTTTCAGTGGCCAGGAAAACAGCTGAAGACCTCAGTTTGACATCTGGCTCACACTGGCATCACTCACCCGTCTGTGGGCTTTCATCATCACCACCACCTGCTCTCGTGAGACCTGAATGACATAGAGGAGTACTCATTCGACTGCTTTACTGTTTGAAAAGATGGAGAGAAAATAAAAACAAACAATTACAAGGTTAATAACTCTTCTGTTTTCAAACGTACAAAGTCTTCTGCAGCATTTATGTGAAGAGCTAATCTTTTGGCTGAGCAAAGATACATTGATGAGAAGTGTACTCTTCATTCCTGACCGTAGAAATGAGCCGTGACAGTTTTGGCCTCCCTGCCAAGCACCACTGTCCTGTCTGCCTATGCAGTGCACTCCGATGCCCCAGCTGTCAGCTGCACTCAGTCACTGTACCATTAATGAACTACTTTTGGCCAAGCAATACTTGACTATAACATACAGTATTTCTTAACCTGATCATCTTCATCCAAACTGCACCATTTCTATGCTTTGGCCACAACAGACTTTATATACAGCTATTCAGTTTGCCCCATGCAGTGTACAGATATAGAGTCAATTCATTTTATTTCTATAGCAAATGTAAACACAGATGTTGACCAAAGTGCTGCACAATAAATAAAATCATCAAAACACAATGTAAATCACTTAAGGGCAATAAAATGAATAAAAATAATAATTCAACATTTTTTTAAAAAGTAAAAATATAAAATGATTACAGTAAAAATAACAATTAAAATAATAAAGACCTGGGGAAAATTACACAGTAAGTTCAAATCTAGTCCGACGCTGAAAAAGCTAATGAAAAGAAATATGTTTTAACTTTGGGATCTGAAGAATTTTAGTGAGATGACCTAATCTGAGGAGGGAGACTATTCCAGAGTGTTGGTACAGTGACTGAATGCACAGTCACCTTAACCAGCCAACTGGAAAATAATAATAATAATAGTAATTTTTATTTATAGGCACCTTTAAAAACCCTCAAGGTCACCTAACATTAGTGCATCAAAATAAAAACATATACAGTAATACTGAAGGCATCATAGACTAAGACCAAGAATTACTGGATGCTGATCCACAAACCTAAGTGAGCAATATGGGACATAGGAATTAAAAAAAAATGTAAGCACTTATATATCACTTTCATACGAGCGACAGTATTTTAGAATGGATCGTGTATATTATTACAGCACAGATCTGAAAACAGAATCACTACGTTTGTAACCTATTCTGTGCACCCAGTATGAACAATAGGTCAAATCTGACTTGCCATCCGGGCAAGGTGTCCTTTCTTTCCGATCTGATGCCGTACCTTGGGAATTCATGCCTAATGGTGCACCTTCTGATTCTGTCACAGCACATGAAAGTAAGCCTGAATGCTGCATGATAAAACCTCTACAGGGTCATGACTTATTGAGCTACCTCAAATTGCTTCTCACGGTGCTGCAAGCTCTTCCTCCCCCAGGCCTGGCTCCATTATCGCCTGACTCCGTCTGCAGGTTACGGTCACATCCCTGACTTCCTGTATTTAAGTTATACTGCAGCTTAACTCCACAGTGCATGTGATTGATTTGAATTTAGAATAGAATTTGGACAAAACTTTTAAATTATCACAGGAAAAATAATCATGTCACATGGTTCAGTTTGTGTTAATAGGTGAACACATGAAAGTACACTACAGTAATCCTTATGAAAGAGAATAATTACTCCCGTGTATGACTTTTCTATTAAAAGCATCATATTTTATAAGAAAAAGACAGACTCTTTAAAAGGGGAGACTTGGTGAGTAAAGATAAGAAGTTGCGTTGACAGAACAGATTTATCTTACAGCAGAGACGATGTGGAGAAAAAGTAAAGATAAGGAAAAGAGGGAAGTTGAAGCAAATGAGTCAGAAAAGCAGATGACTCGAAGTGCTCTTTCTGTGCAAATGATTTTTATCTGAGCGCAGAAAAAGAGTGCCAATCACTCAGTGTCAAACTGATCCAGCGCACAAGTAATGTGTGTGACATTCAGAAATGTCACTAATAAAACAGTGCTTCTCACACATACAGTAAGTGTATGAGCAACAGCCACTGGGAAGCCGTTGTTGTCGTGTTGCCAAAATAGTAGTAAATAATCTGGCAAATTGATTTTGACTACAACCCGCCTGATAACATCTTCCTTTCAGGTCTCTTTTCTTCAGCTTGAGCTGCAGTCGCCGCAGTGTTATCTCCACCATGTGGCGTGTGTCTTTATGTGCGTGACACCTTTCTCTCCTCTGCTCATACACTATAAGGGTCTGCATCACAGGTGCAGCTGCGACCACAAAGTATTGCAGCAGTGCGTGTGTGAAATGACTTCTTGGCCTAGCGGAGCCACACCTTACCTCACTACAGCTGTCACAAAAGATCAGCGCCCAGCCTGCCACACTCCGGGAGCTGCTTTCTGAAAGGCCTCTGCTGTTCTGTTGTCCAAGCTGCTTATTCTTACAAATGAAAGGTCAGCTCCATCATATGACAAATAAGCGCCCACCTGTTTGACTGTGTCGGTTTGCATCGGCTCAGGTGTACACTGCCAAAAAGAAGTGGTTGTGGGCTATTAACGGTATAACCTCCAGGTAAAATTAATGGAAAAAAACGAAGTTTTTCTTAAAAATTATCAAAACATGCTTTGACGTGTTTAAGAAGCTCTTGCTAGATATTAAATATGATGTTCAATAAACGCCTTATCTAAAGCACCAGTCATCCAATCAGCTACCTTAAATGCTCAGAAATTATTAGCCTATAAATGACTATGGTGAGTGACGTCACTGCATTTTAATTGCCATAGAACCACCAATTTAAAAGACGAAGTCTGACGATAATATTGTGAATTAGCTACACATAAAAGGTTTGATCCCAGAGCTTTGCACCTGGCTAGTGTTAGAGACGCTTTGATCTATTTCTCTGCTTGTTTTCCGCTTTTTTTTTTGTAACCATTAAACAGCTCTCTGGTTCCTTTGAGGGGGAAA
>VUQR01012451.1:0-14277 GCA_015108515.1 Hemichromis elongatus | reverse complement strand
GGTGGCTTTTACGGTGCAGAGTCACAGTAGTTTTGAGAGGATTGCAAGAAGACATCCACAATATAACATCTATCTGAAGCTGCTAAAGCAATCGTTGTATGCATACAGAGGGAGTGAAACATTTCACTGTATTTCACATGTAATCTTACTTCCTCTGTGTTATAAAATTGAATAAAAAGAAACTGATGATGTGATCTTGGCTCGTGCAGAAGACAGACTGTGATGTTGGCAGCAGATTCTGAAAGTATTCAGACCCCCGTGCATTTTAGATTAGATTTAATTTCAGATTGATGAAGCTTCCTTTTCAGTAGAAGGCTTTACACATTTGATTTTTACCCAGCAGTGTAGGCTAGTTTGCTTTAATGAGCCTGTCTAGCACCTTCAGTTTGGGTGGTATCAGTTAACTGTTACATAAAATCTAAAGGTCTGCACGCTGTTAGGGTTCAGTTTGCTAATACCACCTATGCTGTGGAGGTTTGAGGAAACACACATAGAACAAAGCAGATAGAAAAAGAAAACAAGCTGTGGGAATTTGAATGAACTACTCATTAAGTACATGCCTTAAATTTGTATGAATTAATTCATCTCTACATTGCAAAACCGCCAAATGTACAAAGCTTTAATTAAAGTCCTTTCAAACTTTATTCAAAGGGTGTTTAAGAGTATGCAAAGTATGAACTCAGATGAAAAGATATGTTTGAAAAAGCATGAATCCAGACAACTATTTAAATTGTTTTCTTTGGTCTTAGTTAGAAAAGTGTTGTCATTTGGAATATGCTGGAATACGCAAAATGAGTTGGTGTAATGTACAGTAAGTTTTTTTTTACACTCCCAGGTTGTCTCTGTCTCTTCTATATTCAATACATTTTAGTAACACTGCTACACATTTTTCCTTTTCTTACCATTTTTCACAGTGTCATGTATCCTGCTTTTCAAATAGCTGCATGGTTAAATTGAACCCTGCATGACCCAATCAAAACCTAGAGAATATGAATTCTTCCTTTCTATTTTTTTTCAGCTGACTTTCATTGCTCCACTTTTTCTTATATATTATATAAGTGTCTTTGCTTAGACCCGTCATCCCACCTGTGCTTCAGCTTCTTTTTAATTTTCAATGCTTTTTGCTTCCATTTTACTAAGTGCCATCTCCACCGTTCCATTCCCCGTTTAAGTGCATGTTTGGCCCCAGTACCTGTCATTTCTTCTAATACCAACGTGTGCAGGTACTTAAATTAACATAATTACATTCCTCCTCTTTACCAGGTGAGTAGACAGTAGGAGTGCTTCATGCAGTAAATCTGACTTACTATTTTAACTAAAGTTATGTTGGTTGGACATCTGGAGGGGTTTAAGCACAATAGTTACCCAGATAATACAGTATATTTGGACAGGTCAGTGTGTTCAGATATTATTTTGTTAAGCATTATTTCTGAGTAGAGTTCATTTCATTTTTTCATAATTATATATTTATTTATATTATTTTTTGTATAATAAAACCCATATTTTGAAAATTATACCTGTCCCATCTCAACTGTTTTCTGAAGTGTCAGCCGAGCACCGTCTTCAGTTGTCTTTTCAGACGTTCTTTGAGATTGATGTCTGGGCTTTGGTTGCGCCATTCCAGTTCAGTCAAAAACTTCCAGCAGCCAACATGCTTTACTGTAGGGATGAATATATAATGTGATGAGAAGTGCCTGATGTTTGTCAGACATGGTGCTCGTATCAAGATCATAGCATGATCATAGTCAAAAAACTGTTTTCGTGAACTGAACTCAGGACAAAGTAATAACAATGAATGTTCAGAGACAAGCAGGTAAGAAAACACAGGGTCCTGAGCTATGCCACATGAGCTAAACAGTCTGACAAGTGGAAGTGAGAGCCAGGCTTAAGTACTACCAATAACTGGAGAGCAGGTGTACAACAGGTGCCGCAGACTTCTTGAGACCACTTCCACCACTGGAAGAGAGTGGTTAGGAACACCCACACCCACATTCACACAGATAGAAGGAGAGAGAGAGAGCAAAAAGAGGAAGAGAAAGGGAGAGAATGAAGATCCACACTTGGAGGATAAGAAGGGATCATGACAGTTTTTACGTTATCTTTATGGCAGTGTGGATTAGCCGGGGAAAATGGCAACTTTAAATGGATCTGAAACACAAAGTGGTTCGAGCATGAATGGCCATGAATCCTCTTCTTCATTGCTAACTCACAAGGCAAATCCAAACGTAGATTTAATCATGATGATATCAAGATTTATATCTTCTATATCAAGATTTTAAGGTAGGAAAAGAAAGGACTCAAATGCCTTTGACGTATAAGCGACCTCAGCTTAGTCAGTGTCTGTTGTGGTTGGAGGGGGGGTTTTGTAAGTATGAAGAACATGTGTGTTGTGTTAAACAAAAAGTTGTCTTCTAAAATGATTTTCACAAAGTGCCAGTGAGACGATATTAGCATATTTGATCTATTTTCAAGAGCTTTGTTTTTCTGTGTCTACAGTTAAATCGAAGACAGATATGTCAAGTGTTTTAAGAGCCTCTGCTTTGGGGTGAGAAAAAAAAACTTTAAATGTCTGTAAAATGAGAGCGCTGTGGCTGGGGACATATTCATAAAGCGTGAAAAGAGGGATCATTAAAGTGCTATCAGCCTGCTACTCTCCTGCTGCTGTCAGAGAGATGCAAAGGGGTCATGGCTGCCATTAATCTGTGCCCCGCAGTAATGTCAGAAACTGCAGCTGGTGTCCCTAAGCCAAACTCTGATCCCCCCTGCTCCACCGTTTGCAAAAGTGATCAAATCTCTTGAAATGCCTCACTTTTACCTGTGAATGCAAATTGTTCCGGTGTCTTTTGCAGAAAATATGACCTGTCTGTGCTCTTTTTAAAGTTTTTGTTAGCTTGTGGACAGCTTGGGCTCTAAATTTTGCATGAAATTCTAATTTCCAGGCAAATTATTGCATAATGATTGCATTATTTAGCATATAAATTCAATATCAAATAAATTTGCAGGAACATAATAATTAAGGATAATATTCCAGAATGAATGCTGATTTCTAGATTACAATTTCAGTTCAGATATTCTGCCAAACAAAGCCACGTCCTCTGCTGCTGCCACGCCTGCTGTTCGTTCCAGTCATTCTCATTTACGAGACTGAATTAAAATCAATGTGTATGAATCCATGGGACTTTCCACTGCAGACAACGACAGCCAGCCTGTCACATGTGCTGCACACTTCAGAGCACCCTGTGACAGTTTCACCAATGTCCCAGTCTTCCTCTTATACTGGCAAAGACATACATGGATTACCCCAGTATGCTCACCAGGTTAGACCAGCTCAACACAAAATCCCCAAGCTGACAGCCAGTAAAGGTTGAGCAGGTCCGTGCTGAAGCCGCCCAAGGGCAGAGAAGAAAGTAGTGCTCTACTGCCCCCAGCTTTTATCACGCAATGCACATCAAAGCATCTCAAAACAGGCAGCCTGTAAGGGGGACCTCTTTGTCATATGTCAGACACGGGCATTACTTTGTCTGGTTGTTTGAAAGATTATCAGAAAGGTAAATTACTTTTCAAAGGTTTGCTCTAAAAATATCTCAGTACGGGTGGTGCCTTGTCATGTTAGGTTATTTTTAAATAGCAGATGTGATACTGGCAGAAAATGGATGGAAAAGCCTGGAGATGATCCGATAATATCGCTAGCTCCTTTAATCTTTTTCCAACCTGATCAGATACCAGCACAAAACAGGGGCTGTGAGAAACTAGAAGAAATGCACTGTTCTTCTTAGACTTGACACTGCGTTTGCATTTTTATGATTAATACCCTCTGACAAAGATGAAAGTGACAGCTGTCGTTCTTGGGGCCCTAAAGTATTCGCTATATGAGGGTTAGTGAACTCTAAAAGCTTTCAATACCAGCGGCACACGAACACAGACACCTGAGAGTGCATGAGAAGCTGTCTCCATTACACAGACTATTTCAGCTGGTCAGCTGCTGATGGATGAAAGCCCTGAAAAGTACAGGTGACATTTGGAAAGCTGTTCATTTCATGCTGAAAATGTAATAACAGTACTGGTCAGCTGCCAGATTTCTCAGGTAGACAGTGCTGAAATGGAGCTTTTCTTTTTACGCGACAATATAAGAACTTCATCAGATATAAAATCACATTTGGCTCTCTCTCTTTCTGTGGATGTTTGTCTGTGCATTTATTCCTCCTGTTTTAATGGTCTTCAGTCCTCACCTCTCTGTTTTTTCCCCCCATCTCTCCTGTGTTACTCTTTCTAAAGTCCTCAGTGGGACCCTGTTTGCTTTCAGCTTGCATTTTGGTGACACTAGTGTCAAAACACATCGGCTGTTTCAGCATAAGTTTCAGTGCCACCAGGCTCCACAGCTCTGGCTCCATAAATGCTAATCTCTCACAGGGGCTACAGACACCCACATCTCTCCCTGAAACCACAACATTAAACCTGCTCCTTCATCCTGCAAAATAAATGCATTGTTTTTGCAATCAGAGCCTGCCAGACTGCTCCAAGCTGAAAGGAACATAAATTGAACTCTAATAATACCTATAAATGGGATAATTTTGTTTGCTGAAGAATGATGGGACTGCAGACAGCAATGTGCACATTCACAAGACCCAAGGTGTCAAAACAGGGTGCATACGTATAAGACTGAAAGTGTTACAAGAGACATGCATTGGGATTAACTCTGCCATTAAGAAGTGGCACATTTTTCTATGCAACTGAGAAATCGTGACTCTTATCCTTGATGGCGTTTGAAAAAAAAATCTTAGCTGCAAGGTTTCTGTCAGTAATCAATCATTCTCATACTGAGTGAACTGAAATACTCACTTCTGGCTTCTGGTCAAGAATGAGACAAGTGCACGCTGCGAATGGCTGTCTCGGTATTGGCTAGCCTCATAATCCCCATCTGATTTTGTAGCATCCAATTTCAGAGGCTCTTCTGGAAATACTCCATTGTGGGCAATGCTCTGATGGAGATCTCTGAGAAGAGAGAGGGGACAACTGTGGTATAAAAAATGAAAATGACATCAAGAGGCTGCATCTAGAAACTGCCAGTTGCATGCTAGTCTGCAAAAACATCGTATTTGGGGTACAGACTGAGGCTAAGATATATTTGCATACTAACAAAGCAAAACCTTGAAGTTACCCTCATTTGTACAGGAAAATCTACTTTTCCACTAATAAATATTTTTGTAATAATATATTTTTTTATGATTGATTAAATAAATGTGTCATGGTGGGGTACGACGTGCATTTGTGAAACTGACCCAATGCGGAACACGGGAGGAAACGGTACTGAGTTTTAAACACAAGGTGAGCCTTTATTAGGGCTGATAAAAAGAATGCAAAACAAAGACAACATGAACAGAGAGCTAAACTAAAACCTAAACTGGAAAAACTAGGAAAGACTATGACGACTGTAACTGACTATTTTGAGGAGGAAAGTATTAAATACAAATATGAACTAGAAACATGAACATGCTCTGAACAGAATCATAAAGACCTTGGAAACCTGAAGTGACGTGAAGGGAAGGAATACAGACGACCTGACAAAGACTCAATGAAAACACACAGACTTAATACAAACAGGAGGTGATGAAGGGAAGTGGAAACACACGGGGAAGCAGCACACAAGCACACAAATAAAAGTCAAAACGAAAAAAGTCAAATGAAGCACAATGAACATAGAAAAACAAGACTTTCACAATAAAACAGGAAACATGGCGAGACGTAGACATAATAACACCAGCTAGACAACATGAAACACGCAGATAAGAAATACATAAGACTAACACAGAAGATCTAGGAGAAACATATACTAAACTCAACTCAAGGCAAACAAATAGTAATCCTATAAATTATCATCCTTACAATATTACATAAGAAATCACAAATACAAAAATAAACACCAAATCCTGGGTCACACACCCAGCCCCTGACAAAATGTGGATGGCAGGCATACAAAACGCTTCACTCTACCAGCAAACACTGGACCACACCTCAAACACATAATGGCTCAAGTAAATATGGGCCTTTATAGCAAACACTACACCTTCCTCCAACCTCAAGTAAGGGCTGTGAGTTTAACGTTTTTTTGAGAAGAAGTGCTTTGAGGATTCAAATGAATTTAGTCTGATCTGCTCTTCGGAAGGGAGACGTGTAAGCTAAAAGTTTAACGAACCCAAAGGCAGACTCATTTCAAATAAAATTTTAAATGTCTTTCTTCTCATGGCATGGACACTATTATCCTAAAAAGCTCTAACATGTTTCAGATTACAACCCTTCAACGATGAGTTAATTTGATTACATGAAAATGCCAGTTGTGAATTACCACAGTTCTAGGGGTGTGAGTGTTATATTCCACCTGTGATGCTCCACCAATAAGAGGAAAAAGGTGTCGACACAAAGCCCAGAAAATGTAACAACTTAAAATCAAAATTATCCATCAACCGCAGATAACATGAAAAAAAAAAGTAAATCCACGTCATCATTTAAACTGGAATATTTAGTGGTTTTTAATTAAAAATATAAAAGCTTGCCTCTGGCTACGACTTCTTTGTCTTTCACCTCTTCATAAAGTGTCATGTCTAAAACGTTTAAATAAATGTCATTCATGGTTTGAGCTTGATACAAGTGCTCTTAGTGTGAGCATATACTGCTACTTTCAATATCTCTATATGGCATCCTTGTAATGTGTTAATATAAATATATGCCATTAAAAAATGTACAAAACTGATTTTTTGCATTTTTAATGCATTAAACCAAAAATCTATGAAAAATATCAGTTGTTCTAAAAGCTGGTCACGAGACCATAGTCAGAAACCTCTTTTTCCATGTCCGTGCACAACGCTGAACAGATTTAGTTTCTACAGGGATGCCACAGATATGTAGCTGTAAGCCGTAAGGCTGCGTCTTCTGGAACGATGCGGTGGGTGACATGGTGCATCGATTTGACAACTGTCACGTTGCATTAGCCTTTGAATGCAGGCACTGATTACTGGCAGGTTGAACAGGTTTGACAGAAAGCAACTGACACTTTTTAGTTTTGAGCAGCCAGGACACTGCAATGTAATCTGAGAGCTGGCTGTTAAATATTTGACTGTTGCCTGCATGATTCTTAAACCACGTTTATGTCCCGCCACAGCGTCGCGTGCAGAAGAGGGTGAGGATCGGTGGACTTCTTTCCTTTCCAGCCCTTCATAACTGAATTAACGTTGCCAGCTCCTGACCTTTTACTTCCATGTTTAGGTCTAGAGATAATAGGCATCACATCCTTCAAAGATTCCTGTTATGGAAATGAGCGTGTGAGTGGGCCAGCAGAATTAATAAGTGACTCTAATAAGGGGCAGCTGCCACTCAAACAATAACAACACAATCTTCAGTAAATTTCAGCCCAGAGTTTCCAGAGGAAGAGTGAAAGTGCTGTATTTAGCCATATGGGAAAGAGCCAGCGCCATATGTAAATAAAGTGGCCTTTCTGCTTTTAAATGAGAAGGTCAGTGTGATCAAACACCAACTACACAGCAATACATTACATTAACCTGTCATGAGGCTGTTATAATTACTGATAAGTCAAAAACGAAGACAACAATCGAATGAGGGAAGTCGGTGAACCAGTTAATTTTATGTATCACACAAATCACACATGTTGATTGATTTCTACAGTTTCTCCTGTAACCCCTACTTATTTCCATACTTAGTGCAGGTATCTACTGCTTGATGTGTGTGCAATTTTAAAAAACAGGCAGATTTTTTTAGGTTCTATGGTTTTAGGAAAGAGATGCATTAATCCTATTAGTTATTATTTATTACTTTTGTAGTAGTGATGTCAAATCAAGCCAGATAGCATACACTATATTGCCAAGCCATCACCCACCCAACCAAATTATTGAACTCAGGTGTTCTAATCCCTTCCATGGCCACGGGTGGATAAAATCAAGCAACTATACATGCAGAGTGCTTCTACGAACATTTGCGAAAGAGTTGATTGCTCTCAGGAGCTCAGCGAATTCCAGTGAGGAACCTGGATAGGATGCCACCTGTCCAGTTGAAATTTCCTCACTAAATTTTCCACAGCCAAGTGTTAGTGGTATTATAACAAATTAAAAGTGATGAAGAATGTCGGCAACTCAGCCATGAAGTAAAACAATGCTGCCACTGGACTCTATATTGCTAATATTTGGCAATATAGAGGATATATTGGTATATACACTCATCTGCAATTTTATTGGGTACATTTTTTGTCCATACTGACATGAGAGCATCACAGTTGCTGCAGATTTGTCAGCTGCACATCCATGATGTAAATCGCCCTCTCTATTCCAAAGATGTAGCTAAAGCCCTGAGTTGTTACCTTGTGATCGGCTGGTTGGTTATTTAAATTAATTAGCAGTTGTTAGCAGAAGCAGTATACCTAAAAAAAAAAAAGTGGCCATAAGTGTACACACATCATGATGCTGAACAGGCTGAAAAGCATTCTCAGGTTTCGAGACTATTTCAACTTTTGTGCAATATATACGTCAGACATTTGTAAGCGATGCACTGACTTCAGTCCAAGTAATTGAACACTGGGGAAAATGGTGTATCAGCAGGCATTTTATTGTTGTTCTTAATTGGCTGTTTGTGCAGTTCTATAAATTAATCTGCATAAGTGTTTCTCCTGGCACTCTCATTTAATCCACTACATTCACTTCAAGAATCTCTGAAATGTGCTTTAAATCTTGGGGCCTTATTTTCAATCAGTGATTGTAAACGACTTCAGAGCGAGTCGAATGCTCTTATCTGCACTCAGTAATTGGAGAAGTGCAATTACGGCAACATCTACGCAACTGTTATCTAAACAATTCAACATTTTCGTGTTGATAAGAATCACAACTTTGTAACACAGTACAGACAATTAAGAGCAATGTTTAATAATGGCAATGCGCTCAATTCACATTTCAATATAATAATCATAGATCAGGTCCAACAACTGAACCAAATGGGCTGAAAAGTTTATCAATATTACTAAAATTGGAGCTGCATTTGAAAAGATGAAACACCAGATGTTTTTTCTTTAAATACCACTTGACCAATTGAAAGGAAAGTGATATGGCTCAGTGCAAGACAGTGAAAAACAACTCAGCAGTGGTCTTTTAATTAAATGCCTGTCTCAAGTCTGACAGGACAGACCTGTGGTATCAAAGCCTCTGAGAAACGGCACAAAAGGATTGCTCCATGTGTGAAGTCAACAGGGCTGCAGCAGCCTAAATGAGAGCCAGTGGAGAGATGGCTTCGGCCCAACTGTTTCCTGGAGATAAGGGGGAACAGAGCACTTGGGATGGAGCAAATTAAATAAGTCAGGCAAACAGGGAATGACAGTTTAACATGATATCTAATTAACAATCAGGGATTGCCAGATGCTGACACGTTCAAAAGTGTCCAATTTGGCTCAAAAGTAGCACTGAGGAATTGCGAATTTCCCCACATCGTTAGCAGGTTTGATTTATCACAGCAGAAGAAAGTTTTTTTTCTTTTTAGAGCCTGAAAAAAGTTTCAGTGAATATAAATGATAGCATAAATGGGTGTATGTACTGTAATTAACAGCAGATCCCAACTATAAGAATTAACAGCAACATGAGTCAAAGCTACAAATAAATTTTACCCTAATGGAACAAAACTATCATCCTGAATGCTGGGTAAACATAATTATACATCAATTCATTTTCATCTGCTTAAGTTTAAAGAATCTTTTAGATACTATTCAAATTTTACCATATTTTCCACCTTAATTCAGTGGTCACAATCAACCTGAGAGAGAGTCGAGAGCTTTTATCCATACTCTGTGATTGGAGGAGTGCCATTATAGCATCATTTAGGCATCTCTTATCCTGCTGATAAATAACAACATTTTATTATGGTCTAAAAAAAGATAAGGGACAGCATTTAACAGCATTGCAATAACATGTACATCATCTAATGTTTAAGCATATTTAATATGTTTTTTTGTTTGTTTTTTTAAGATACAAATTCAAATGTTGCTCTAAAGATCTTACTTCCAGTCTTGTCTAATATTACTATATGGAAATGTATGAGTGCCTCCATTATTACTGTTTTTTGTTCACAAAATAATCATAATCTTTAACCATGTTTAGCCATGCAAGTTTGCTGTATGAGAAGTGCAGACTGGCAGACAGTGGAGAACTTAAGTTTGACCAGTTAATTACCTACAATTTGCCTTGTAGGTTGGAATATTCATGCAGAGAGCCCACCACAGAGAACTGCAGTTTCTCACATTACAGATTAAGGCGACACTTAAATGAAATTTCAAATATATCACTGAGCTAAAGTGGTAAAGGGATTTTTAAATTGAGTCACCACACGAGCATCAGACATATGGTCATTTTGACTGGGCTCACAATTTCCGTCAGGTTGTTAGTATTTGGTTGATGTGCAGCAAAGTCTGCACATATACATTGCAGATTCGGAGCAGGTGCATTCGGCAAGCTCAATATCATAATGCTGTGTCAGTCACAACATATGAGATAGCACTGTCTGACTCTGTGAGGGTATCATGGGTCCCTGGAAAACTTAGAAATTTAGTTTTTAATATAGGGCAGAAAACAGAACCCAGAAGGGAGGGGTGAAAAACTGCAGATAAATAACATTTAAAAACTGCAGTCATACATATAAGTGACATTGCATGTTGCATTAATATTACCATTGTTAACTATCAGTGCTAACGATCAGCTAGGTTGCCTATTTGTCAGCATAAGCGACTTGACTTAAATGGTTCTTTTTGTAAGCACTAACTGATATATTGTGTCATTTATTGAAGCTCATTTTGTGATTCCGTCATGCTGAGTGTGAACGAGGAAAGAGTTAAAAAAATTTGCTTTTTAAATTTAATATGTACACTCCATAAGTCTGTCAGACACTGTCAGCTGTTCTAAAGAAAAGCATCATGTGACAACACACTCATTCTAACAGCAAAACAAGAATTAGACTGTAGTGTCTGTGCAGTGGAGCTTCTTGCAGAGTACTAACAAATTACAGTCATGTTTTCAGAGGACAGCATGATTAAGTAGTCTATAGAACTACCTTCAGTAATAAGAACCGGAAGCATCCATCAGTCTTTCACACAATTGTCGAGGAATTTTGGCCCCACTCTTCTCTACAACATTCCTTCAGTTCACTGAGTTTTGTGGCTATTTATTGTACATGCCACAGTATTTCAACCAGGTTGAGGTCTGAATTTTATTCTGAGGAATTGCAACATTGCACCTTGAGTCTTCTCTTTCACAGCCTGTTTTATTTTGCAACTGTGCTCTGAATCCTTGTCCTGTTGCCTAACCAAATTTTGGCAATGCTTTGGCAGAGCACGTTTAACTCTATAATACCATATACAAAGAGAAGTTCAGGGTTGACTCCAAGGTTGCCAGGCCCTGTGTCTACAAAACCACTCCACCTATGCGTTGGCTGTTTGTATGAGGTGTTTGTGCTATTATGCTGTGTTTAGCATTTGACAAAAATCAAGCAATGATTTATAGCCACTTTGGTCCCATCTGAGCAAATGAAAAAGTTCTACAATTCTGGAGGTTTATTTAGATGCAACTTTGCAAACCAAAGCAGTGCCATGTCTCAAGGCTAACCCTTCCAAACAAGCCATACATTCCTACTGAGGCCTGTAGCTCTTGTTTTTTTCTTCTTTTTCTTGAAATTTCTGCACAGTCTGACCTTGGTGTGAATTTGCTAGAACATCCACTGCTGGGAAAAGTGTGTCATTTTGTTAACATACACCTCAAATTGTCAAAACCTCTGCTTTTACAGAGGTGCTCCCACTTACTGATGACCAATTAATCAAATGCTTTTGATTATCAGCATCTGACTGCTAATCAAAAGCAATAATGCTGTGCATAATTTGCCACAGGTCTGCATGGAGTCCTGTGAAAACATCTTTTTTTTTTTTTTTTTTAACTGCATACAACTGTATGCTCAGAATCTCATGTCAGCATGCTGTTTCCTAATTAAATACAAAGTACATTTAAGGCTGGCTGAAATCTCGCCAGAATCAGTGACATTCTATTTTTACATCGCTATATATAAGAAAGTGAGAAACGTAAGGTGAGATGATTTGGTCACACATTCGACTCCTGAGGTCAGCAGTGAGATTTTAGTCTTAGCGAGTTTAATTTTCTGCTTCTTCTAACACATTCTGCTGTAATAACTCACAAAAACAACATGTTGTAGCACAAGTTATAGGTGCAATACTTATTATATAAACATATCTCTCTATATATATCAAAGTTTAATGCAGAAATTTATATTTAAAAAATAGATTAACATCTGACAACAAAACAACAAAACAAAAATGTTCTGCTCTCTTGTGGCCCCAGTGGTCAGTCTAGCATGTCTAATTGGTATTGCCAGATGTTTAGAAGCATTCCAGTGTGTTACAGAATTAGTGCTGTTGCATAACAGATGTCAAATATTTCCTCTGAATGAGCATTTTAGGGAGGTATTTATCTCAAGTTTGTCAAGTGCTCTGGGATTTAACAAGGTGTGGTGAACCTGCCATGACGGCCCCATTTTACAGTAGACTACTCACAGCAGCCCCCTCTGGGATATGTGTCTCTTTCCACACCTGATGTTGGTTACCCACCTGATCTCAGCACTTTTTCAAAACAGCCATGCTCAGTTTCACAAACAGAAGTCCCGTCAGCCCTATAGATGGGAATCTTTTACTTCCGATTGTATAATTCAGAAAGTTTAGTGAGCATCATTATGTCCATGGAGTCTCTCTGTCTGATTGACAGGAAGGGTATTAATAACACACAAATGAGCACTGTAATATCTAATTGACCGCTCATTCGTGTCCTGAACACAATGTTCCATGAAGAGAGGAGGGACTGTACTAGCAATTACATTGAGCAGTGTAAGTCAATGTGCTTATCGATTCTGTGTATTTTCCCCTTCCCTTGGAAAAGAAAGACCTGTGCTGTTCCTTGGAGATAGGACGGCTTTAAATGGGCTTTGGTGTTGAAAGAAGCTTAAAATT
This sequence comes from Hemichromis elongatus, assembly GCA_015108515.1. NCBI lineage: Eukaryota > Metazoa > Chordata > Actinopteri > Cichliformes > Cichlidae > Hemichromis > Hemichromis elongatus. The sequence continues at coordinate 1,229 of VUQR01012451.1, read as the reverse complement.
TGAAGTAATCTTGTGAGAGCAGTATGGAGACTTTGGTAAAAGCCATATCTGATCCAGAGATTACAGTGTAACCCATTCCCTCTTCATAGAGATAAGCTGAAGATCCTGTGGCAAATATATTCATCTTGGGTTTCTATGTATGCCCTATGTATATATGTATATGTGATCGTGTATGTGATGATGCACTCCATGGAGATCTCATGTTTTAATTAAAGCTGTGGAGTTTACAGATGTGTAATGTGTGCCTGCATTACGCATAAATTTAAGTAATATGCTTCATAAAAAATGGGAGCTTTGAAATGATTTAAAATGCTGCACAGCCAGAATAAGAATGAGCTTATGAGCTTTATTCATCATCATCTTCTCATTTATATGACAAACAAGCAATTACAGTGGACACATCTCTATGCACTGTTAATTTCTAGCATGTCTGTGATGACATTTTCTAAAGCAAAACATTTTTAAACCAAAAATATTTTTCATTAAATATTGATTTTGTCAATATATCTCAAAGTGTGTTGAATTACAAACAAAGGTTGACGAACACACTTTAAATCACTTTACTATAAAGAACATTTTTCATTTCTTAAACTTAACTCATAGTTTCACCAGAACAAGTATTCATGGTAAATAATCTCAGGAAAGAAGCCATCGCAAAACAGACAACAGCAAACTACTGTATGTGCACATGTAGATTTACTGGTTTTATATGAGACAAGCGATTTTTCCAGCAGCACTCCATTCCTGATGAACCCTGCACCACCTCAAATGATGAAAACACATTTCAACAACAAAGTATTCTGCATGAAATTTGAAACATGGGACATTTCAGAGACTGATATTACACATTAAATCCCCCGGCATCCTCTTTGCGCCTCCACTGCTCCCCCCATTTTCTCCAACCATTTCCCCTCATTATAGGCCACAGACGCAGCGGCGAGTGAGTGCCACTGGCAACAGCTGGACATCAGTGCTCAAATGGAAACAACTCACCACCTTTATTCCTTCTTCAGATGAATCAAATGAGAATCTATATTATATCCTGCTTGTCTTAATGGAGACAGGCAGAAAATACTGTATATACGGATTGACTGAAGACAAAGTGAATGACATCTCCAGTATCTAAAAGTGAAATTTAAATCATCTATCTATTTTATATATATATATATATATATATATATATATATATATATATATATATATATATATATATATATATATATTTAAAA
>VUQR01012450.1:7875-21516 GCA_015108515.1 Hemichromis elongatus | reverse complement strand
CAGCCCAGAAGATCACTGGCTGCTCTCTGCCCAGCCTTGAGGTCATTGCAAACTCTCGGTACCTCAGCAGAGCGGGCAATATCATCAAGGACTACTCTCACCCCAGTAACCAACTGTTTGAATTATTACCGTCAGGCCGACGGTACAGGTCACATAAAACCAGGACAAATAGATTCAGGGATAGCTTCTTTCCCAGAGCTATCACCGTAGTAAATAAGCACAAAAACAATTGAACCTGCTTAACTATACCATACTGTCACTGTCACTATACTATGCTGCTATTCATACTGTCATTATATTAATGCTGCTTCCTATCATACTCACTATTGTTTTATTGTACTTTTTATATTTTATATTTATATTTATTATTGCATTTTGCACCAAGGGAGTGGCACTCCAATTTCGTTGTACCCTGTACAATGACAATAAAGGCTATTCTAAATTCTAAACTATTCTAAACTACTTATTACTCATTGTAAATTATTCCACTAAAAACATATTCTTTAGACATGAGCTGCATCAAAACAAGGCGACAAACTTTTTTTTCTTTCTTGTGTTCACTTTCTTGTCCCCTGTTCTATAGGAGAGGACTGTTAAACAGGGTGAGACCTTGGTTGAGGAGCTCAAGGCCTCACAGGAGAAATCCCTCTCTCAGGCGTCTGAGCTCCATGCGAAGGAATTTGAAACGCTGCAGACTCAGGTTGACAAGTTGAAGCAGGAACTGTCCTCCTCCAAAAGCAAAACCCAAGAGCTAGAGAAGATGGTGTCTGAACTGCAGCCATACAAAGAGCAGGCTCAGGTAAGTGCAAACACCTTGTGGTGCTTTTTTCTTTTTGGCAATTTGATAGCCTCAAACATTAAAATGGTTTAAACGGAAACTATGAGGAAGATGTATGTAAATGTTTTTTGTTTGTTTGTTTATTTACCTTTTGCCATACACATTATTTGTGTTGAGTTGCTCATTTTCCCCTCACATTACAGTTAATAATCAGCCCTACAATTAAAGGCACCATGGGCTGCATGCTTGCAGGGGTAGAGCTTATAAAGTTATGTCTGTATTTTATAGATGGTTTATGGTTATTAGTGGAAAATGTTCATGTTCACTTTCAGCTGAATTTGGATTGTCACGGATTTAGAAAGTTTTCAGACTGTAAACTTTTTTTGAGAACATCAGACCAGAATTACATGGATAAAGTTACAGACATAAACCCAAACTTATTGTCCAAATTTATAAAGTCGTAAAAAAAAATTCTCTCAACGAACATCATACTATACTGTTTACTGAACTGTTGAGATTTATAATGTTGATATTAGAGCATATTATAAACTGTATGTTTAGGTATTGATTTAAAATTTTTCTTAAATTCATTAAGTGATAACTATTATTTGTAGCATGCCCCTGCTAGCATTTTTCATAAGCCTGCCTTTTTCTTTTTTTCTTTTTTTAAAGGAGAACATTTTCACTTTTCAAAAAATTGATTTGTTTGTGTCAGTACGTGCTTAAAAAGTTTAGTTTACATTCATTAGTCATGAGATGGAAATAGAGCAAATGTTTGTGCAATAGGGATGCGCAAAATCATTTTTTGTGATTATTTTTTTATGAGACATCTGTAACGATGATGTCACTGATGTGCAAAACAAACTTTGTGAATGCTTTTTAAAATTTTTTTTCAGTATTTCTGAAGTTACTGGTTACAGTTTTTTTGTTTTTGTTTTTTTCAGTTGCAATTTAAACTTGGTATACTCAAAAATAAGGCAATCAAGATGTGATTCAAGACTTTTAAATGTAACAATCGAACCAAAGTTAAGTGTTAATGCTTTGCATGGGACTCATTAAAATACCTTGAAATTTAGAATTTACACCCTACTGTGTTACTAGAGGATATTATAAAAATTTTTGTGAATTTTTCAGTTATGTTGTAAATCAAGTTACTATATATCGTTCTTCAATCAATAAAAGGTTAATAAATGAAAATTTAAGGATAATTTTTGATACAAATACTTTATAATTGATGACTGCCTTATGGAACCAATGGACTACTTTTCTAGGCCTTTACCGCTTGTTTCTGTCTTTAGCTCAGTTTTCACTTCACATCAGGTGACTGAATCCATTCAGCTTTCATTCAGCTTTGGGTCATCATGCAATTGATATTAGTTGCTGGTAGCTGATAGCTTTGTAGAATTTATTACCACACGCTTCAGAATCAAGTCTGACGTCTGCAGTCTGAAGTCGCATAAAAAATAAGCTCCAGCTCCCTTGGCTCCCATGACACGGACATGTCATAACACCGTGTAGAGATAATGCTGTATTATTTCAGCCTGACACCTTTCTTAATATATATGTTTATCTTAATAAATCTTGAACTTGTAAACTGTGTTTATTTATGTTCAGGAAGGCGTGTCTTGGTTGAAAAACTGCTTTTGTTAGGTGTTGGCAAAATGTTTGATTTTCCTCATTTGATACTATCAGCTTTTGCTGTCTTTGGTCTTCCCGATCCTAAAATTTCTGCGTTCTAATAATCGCCACAGTCTGATTATGGGTGCTTTAATTTTGATCAGCACCTCTTTAACCTGTTAATTTTCAACCACTAACCAAATGGAATAAACTCAAGACCTTTCTATATAGTAGATCAATGTCATGCCCCAATGTGGGCTGTTTTCTCATTATTTCATAAAGAAATATCAATCTGTTGTCCAGTGACTGAAAAAAGATGTAAGGGGTGATGTATATTACAGTACCAAAAGGTTTTAAATTACTGAGTTGCTAACAGCTTTTCATTGTTAACATGAGGCTTAAAGGGAGCCAATCTAAGCAATTTAGGGAATATTCTCTGTAACCTTTTAATTTAAAGGTAGAAGTGTCGTCAGCCACATGTTGATTGCTTCATTATAGATGCACTGTCATATTTGAAAAAAGCTGAAGTGAAAATGTTCTGCCTCTTATTTTTAATATATATATATATATATATATCTTTTGAAAATCATTGTGGTGTAAGCTCTGGTGTGATCTTTTGCCATTTTTGATGCTTCTGCTGCTTAACCTTTCCATTTGCATATGACTGATATCCATATCTGCTTGGTTTATTTTGTATTCATTCATTCCTTGCTGTGGGTATTCCCCTCCCTTTTTTTTCTGTCATCTTTTGTTTTCCCAGCGTTTTTCTGCTGAGCTTGACTCCTACAAGCATGACGTTGAACAGTTGTCCAAAAAACTGGAAAAGCAAAGCCTAGATCTGGAAAATATGTGTAAGGAATGTGAGGATGTTAAGGCTGAGAAAGGCAAACTGGAGAAGCAGCTTTCAGATGTTCAGGCTAAGCTTTTTGCCCTTGAGATTATTCACCAGGAACTTTCAGTCCAGAATAAAGAACTGATTACAACCAGAGATAAACTATCAAAACTTCAAGAGGAACTGCTCGCCACTATAAAGCGTTCAGATGAAGAGAAGGTTTCAATGAATGAGGAACTTGCCAAGCTCAAAAGCCTTCTTCTAGAAGCACAAACTGAAATCAAAGATCTGAAGCAAAGTAAAACTGAATATCTGGTTCAAATTGAGGAGCTTCAAAGACAAAATGCAGAGAAGAATGATTCTCTCCTAAAGCATCAACAGGACATTCAGCAAATTGAAGCAAAAAAGAAGCAGCTACTTGAGGATTATGAAAAAGTCTGCAAGGAGAGAAACCGGCTTGAAGAGGACCTTAATGAAAGCAAGTCAAGGCTGATGTGTGAGAAGGACAATCTGATTTTGGAGAGAGATTCTGCTAGAAATGCTAAAAAGTCTCTTGATGCTAAGAATGCCGAGTTGCAGGCAAAACTGAAATGCTTGAACCTAGAAAAAGAAGATCTCACAATGAAGAACACCCAACTCCAAGCCCTAGCAGAAACGCTGACAAAAGAGAAAGCAGAGATGTCCTCTGAAATCAGCGCAGTTGTGAAAGACAAAAAGAGCCTTGAGACTGTGAAGGAGGAACTTCAAAATAAGCTTAGTATTACAAAGAAAGACATGGAGAGCTATATCCGTGAATGCGAAGAACTTAAAGTCTCAAAAATGAGCTTGGCTCAGATGCTCGAAGAGTTCAAGACAAGCAGTCAAGTGACTGATTCTGAAAGGATCCACTTGCTGCAGGAGAAAGAAGACCTTCTTGCAATCCAAAGAAAAACCTCTAATGAGAAAGAAGAGCTTCTCAGCGAGATAGAAGAATTAAAGAAAAAGCTTCAAGTGTCGACAGATCAGCTGACCCAGACCAGAGAGAAATTTGAAGAAACTTTATCATCTGTTGAGCAAGAGAAGCAAGCGCTTCGCCTTCAGAATTCTGAAACAGAGATGGTTCTCCATGCTTTACGAAAAGAGAAGATGAGCCTGGATTCAGCGCTGGAGCAGCAGAAAATGGATTATGAGCGTTTGGTTGGGGAGAAGGGAGAGTTAGAAGAGAAGCACACAAAGGCCTTATCTGAGAAAAGTGCTCTTTCTATTGAACGTGATAAGCTAGCAAGTGATATCAGAACAATCAGTGACCAACTGGATAGTTGCTCCAGAACTAATGTTAACCTTATTCAGGAGAAGACTCGCTTATCAACATTGCTGGAGGAAACTGAACTGCAAAAAAAAGAGTTTGAAGCCAATTTGACGTCTTTGAAACTGGAACAGGCTGACCTACAAAATGAACTGAAGAAAAAGTCCTCTGATAATGAACTGCTTGAAAAGAGCAAAGCCGAATTCAGCAAAGAGCACAGTAAACTAAAACTGAATTTTGAGAAGGCTAACTCTGAGCTTGTTAATCAGGTAGAGAAACTTACAGAAGAACACAAACATCTTCAGACCTTACAGACTGAGGCAGAGAAAAAAGTGCTGTCCAAGCAGAAAGAGAACGAGGAGCTGGTTCAGGAGATCCGGGAGTTGAAAAGTCAGATTGATTCAGTCTCCGAAGCCAAGCACGTGCTTGAGACCCAGCTGAAGACTGAGTCTAATGAGCGGAATAAAGCGGTGTCTGACCACGATCATCTTTCAAAGCAAATCGAGGAACTGAAGAAAACTTTGTCAAAAGTTGCTAAGGAAAAAGAAGAGCTTTTATCCAACTTCAGCAATGCTGAGGAGCAAAAGAAGGCCTTCATGGTAGACGTGGAGGCTTTGAAGGCACAACTGAAACACCAAGAGAAAGAAAATTCTCAGTTGACAGAAGATAAATACCAGTTATTATCAAAGCTGGATGAGCTGGGCATACAGATGACCTCACTGACCACAGAGAAGGGCGAGCTGTTCGCCAGCCAGTGTAAACTAGAGCAGGGGATTTCTTCCCTTCAGACAGACCAGGAGAACTGGCTTGCAGAGCGGTCAAAACTTCTTGAAGAGTTGAAGTGTTTGCAGGTTAGTCAGGAAAAACTACAGGTTGATGTTAAGGTCCTACAGACAGACAAAGAAACTTTGGACAAGCAATATCAAAGTGCTGTAGCGGAGGCATTTGCTTCCACTGCTGTAAAAGAAGAAATTTCTTCCAGCATTGCACAGCTAACAGCTCAGAAGGATGCCCTGCAGGTGGAGAGGGATGAAGCCACCCAGCAAGTCAGGCAGCTGGAATCACAGCTAAACAATGCCATTTCTAAACAGCTTGAGGTATTTCTCCTCCAGTAGTAATCACTGATTAACACACGTTAGAACGGCTGGGGCTATTTCACCCTCTCACTGCATGACTGCTGGTTTGTCGCACTGTCCCTCTGTTCTTTGTCTTAACACTTTCCATTTACTAACCAATGTTTACGTCTCTTAGCTCCCAGCCTTAGCCTGTGGGTTAATAACATGATCTGATGTTGGGCAAAAATTCCTGTTGATTAAATGATTTATGTAGGTGTGAGGTGATCTGGCTCCTGCTCAATGATAAGTGAGAAACACCATAGCTTAAATAGTTGACTGTCTCTTCCACAAGACGATCAAAAACCTGAGGTCTGATAATCGTCTAGCTATTTGAGGAAATATTTAACATGTAGTTAATTACATTTAAAAAAATGCTGTCAAAAAAAATCATGCATACGAGTAGTTAAATCTGATCTGTACATTTTAGTCTAGTGTTTTGGCTAAAGTAATTTGGTGTCCTAACCAACAATCTGCTGCTTTTAATCTTATTCTGTTCGGATCATTTACTGTTTAGGCTGCAGAGGCCTCTGGCAAGACAGCCAAGGCTCTCGAACAGCTGACAAAAGAGAAGGCCGTGTTGATGCAGCAGAAGACTGAAGTCCAGTCTTTGCTGGACGAGCTGCAGACTTCCAAGCAGGAGTTGAAGACACAGGTAAAAGATGGGTGAAGTGGCTTTTTGTATAAAGTGATGTGTGAAGTAAAAATCCTCTGATTGTATTTACCTCCGCCTCTTGTCGTTTTTGTTTATTTGTTTTTTAAAGCTGGAAATGCTGACGAAAGAGAACTCCAAGTATCAAGAAGATCTTAATGTATCCAAAGAGCAGCTTTGCACTGAAACTCAGAGGAGCAAAAGTTTATGCCAGGAAATGTGAGTACATTCTCATCCTCAACTGTTTTCTGTTACAGAAAGGTATCATATTCATATTTTCAATCGATTTTATAGCAGATTATAGTAAAGATATGAAAAGCCAGTGTATAGTCTATTTGAGTTGACAAAATTACTTGGTCAAGTTGAACAGCAATATTTTTCTCCAGTGAGGAGCTTAAAGAAGCTGTCTCTGTGAAGTCGCAGTCCCTGCAGACCCTCCAAGATGAGAAAAACAAACTTACTCAGGAGCTCGATAATAAACACAGAGACCAGAGTGATCTTGTGAAGGTTTAAACTTTATTCTTTGGATACATAAACCCACATGATTCTTATTTTTAAATTCAGCTGACAGTGACTGAATATTAACTGTTTTGTGTTTTGTTTTTTTCCTTTGCCAGCTTACAGATGAGCACTCAAAACTCAAAAAACAGTTTGAAGAACTGAAGCAAAGGTAAAATTATTCCTACTTGCAATACATGATTTAGGCAAAGTGCTTTTCTTTTGTTTCATGAGATGAACAGACCATCAGACCACTTACAAATGTAGTTACATTAAAGACAAAGCATGTGGTTAAATATCACTTTATGATTCTGCTTTTGCAGAAAAATTTGAAAAATCTTTAAAAAGTCTTCTACTTAATTTGATAGTTCTTTGCATTTCCCTCATACACACCTGCTACCAGAAACGTATATAGACACTGATTTGTACAGCTTGTGATTGACTAAATCCACACTAATGTTAATAATATTATTATTTTAATATTCAGAGAAACAACATGTCCTGCTATAATCTTTCTGTATAACTTTTTAATATCTACTCTACTCTATTCAATTCAATTTTATTTATATACCGCCAAATCACAACAACAGTTGCCTCAAGGCGCTTTATATTGTACAATAGTACATACAGAGAAAACCCAACAATCATATGACCCCCTATGAGCAAGCACTTTGGTGACAGTGGGAAGGAAAAACTCCCTTTTAACAGGAAGAAACCTCCGGCAGAACCAGGCTCAGGGAGGGGCGGCCATCTGCTGCGACCGGTTGGGGTTAGAGAAGAAAAGAACAGGATAAAGACAACTACTCTCATATTATGGATCCATTTTAGTCTGTAGTCTTCAGTTTGTACAGATGGTTTTGAGAAGTTACCCAAGATTTTTAGGCTGTTGTCATTACTTCCACATTGGCGTACAGGAGGTGACGCCTTCTGCCAGACACCAGGTTCAAATAAAGCCCAGATGCAGCCAATGAAAGAAAGTTATCTTCAATAGTAGCTGAATTAGCTTTTTTTTTCAGACAACTTAGGAAATGTATTGTTTCACAGTGCAAGATAATGATTGATCATTTGAAGTGTTGGTGAACCAAAGCTACTTTAGTAGAGTGTGAAATAAAAATGTGGTGCTGGAAAAGAGGAGGTCCACTTTAAAGCCTGTTATAAGCAACATAAGCAGGAATTATTTCAGCTACTAAACATCTGAAATGGTGATTAAGTGAATATGCTCTTCCTTTTCTTTAAAGCCTGCCAAATAATGCCTTCAGGTACTTAATGCATTTTAATATTACTCCATGTCAAGTCATATCACAGCATAAATATACACTCACTGGCCAATACAGTTAGGTACAAAGTGAGCATCAGAATGAGGAAGAATGGTGATTTACGTGACTTTGAATGTGGTTGTTGGTCTAAGTATTTAAAAAAAAAAAAAAAAAAGTGTTCTGCTATGATTTTCCCGCTCAGCTAGCGCTACAGAGATTGGTTTGAAGAAGAGAAAATATCCAGATAGCAGCAGTGAAAATTCCTTGTTCATCCTAAAGGAGAATGACCACACTACTTTAAGATAATAGAAGGGTGGAGGTAATTCAAATAACTGCTTGCTACAAGTAAGATATGCAGAAGAGCATCTTTGAACACATCGAACCTTGAAGCTGATGTTCTGCAGCAGCACAAGACCGCACTAGGTGTCACTCTGGTCAGCTAAGAACAAGAAACTGAGGAAACTCAACAGGCTCAACAAAATTAGACAGTAGAGTTGGGAAAACTGAATTTCTGCTGCAAAATTCAAAATGTAGGATCAGAATATGCTGCAAAAAAACATGAAAACATGGATCCATCTTGCCTTGCATCAGCAGTTCAGGTTGGTGTAATGGTGTGGGGGATATTTTCTCGCCACACTTTGGGCCCCTTGCTACCAAGTGGGCATCGTTTAATCACCACAGCCTGTCTGAGTGTTGTTGCTCACCGTGTCCATCCCTTTATGACCACAGTGTACCCGTTTACTGAAGGGTGCTTCCAGCAGGCTAAAGCACCCTGTCACAAAGCTTAAACAATCTCCAGCTGGTTTCTTGAGCATGACAGTGAGCTCTTTTTAGATGTGGTGGGAAAGAGATTAGCATCATGGATGTGCAGCCACACATCCGCAGCAAATGGTCCGATACTGTTAATGTAGACCAAAGTCTCCGAGCAATGTTTCCAGCAACATTTTGAATATGCGCCGCCAAGATTTAACACACCTATGAGGACACAAGGAAGTGCAACCTGGTACTAGCAAGGTGTGCCTAATGAACTGGCTTGTGAGTGTATATTGACCACATTTCTGTTAACCTGTACAAGACACTAATGTTTGTAATTTGTCCTACAGCTCCATCCCATCTGCATGACATGTTGTTTATACTGGATCTCAGTTTTAGCGTTGTCTTCAGTGCATTTGCTGTCTTACAATTAGAAAATTTGGTCCGTAAAAATAACCTTTCTCCCTTTGTCTCCTGAAATCTATGAAATAGTGAAAGCGCCTTGAAGGAACAGTTGGATAAGGAGAAGGCTGCCCTCCAACAGTCCGTCCATAAAAACAGTGCCTTAATCTCAGAAAAGGACCAGCAGGTGGAAAACCTCAGGAGCGAGGTGATTTATTTTAAGTTGTTACAGCAAATCACAACCAGTTGTAACATAACTCTGACTGTTGTTGATTCTGGATTCTGTGCGCTGCAACACAAAGTGTTTGCTCCAAAGAACATTTTTATGTCATCTGGCTGTTAAATGCCATGTGTGGCTTTCAGTGTCATTTCCTTATCACAGTTGGTATAGCTTTTAATTGGAGGTTCAAAGCACATTTCTTTAAATTCAGAGGCTAGAAAACAGGAATTTACTTCTGGGTCATAAAGTGAAGCGACACTTTCTGTGTCTAAATGATTATAAATGAAACTTGAAAGTGCATCCGTGAAGATGCAAGAAACATCTGGAGGTGGTGACACGTTTCTGTTATGCTTTCCTCTTCTTATTTTGAATTTGTGCATGTGGTGGACTAAACTCTCAAATCTTGGCTTGAAGATTGACTGAGATTGTATTTATATCTGTGCTTTTTATTTATTAAAAGTACAATGTTTGTTCATTTAGTACAATAATGCTGAAAAGAAATATTGTTGGTCTAGTAGTTTATTATCAAGTGTTGTTTTGTTTTTTTTCAACATAGCTGGCTGTAGTATGTGGGGAAAGTGCCTCAGTTAAGACACTGCAGGGTACAATTCAATCCTTGGAGCAGGACAAAGCTACTCTACAGGCGTGTGTGCAGAGACTGGAGAAGGACCTGGCTGCAGGGCCCATCAGTAAGTCCCCAGGTAAAACTGCAGGTAACAGCGCATCATCTTCCCGCAATGATGCAGCGCACACAGCACTGTTTCCGTCTGCAGTGTTAGTCATTTACTGCTCTGCAGGTTAAATGTATAAAATGTATTCCTTCAGCAAAGAATCTTTATAGAGCACTTTGAGCATACTGAGAGTTAAAGGTCAATGAAAATATGCCATGAAGGTTGATTTTAATCCAGAACTGCAACAACATGCTTATGTCATGTAGACTGGAGTTGCTGTGTCGGTCTAGTCAGGTCCACATATTTCAGTAACCCTGTAATCTCACCTTGTACAAGCCAAGCCATTTGGTAGCAACAGCATTGATGAAATGCAAAGGTAAACTATTTTCTGATTTCCAGGTGATGCAGTGTTGGACCAAATGAGGGAGGATAAGGAGACTGCAGAGAGTCAGGTATGTACTGCGGCACTCCTGAATGACACCATTGAACAGACTGAGAGTTTTGCTTTGTCTTTTTATTCTTTTAACACATTCAGTGTAACAATGCTTTCCTACCCTGCCCGTTGAAGTTTTTCTGGTTTGTCATTTTGGGGCAGCCGTATGGAAACAGACTTCCTGAATGCTGTTTGTGAATGACTGGGCTGTTTGCTCTTATAGTACTACTAAATGACAATATGTTTGTTTGTAGCAACAGGCTATAGAGTGGATTTTATAGTTCTGTTGACTCTTTGAATTCTTACAGTATAATGTTTTGTGGAGGTGAATTTAGTGGAGTTTGATTTCACTTAAAGTATTTGATGCTTCTGTCAGCTCAGGCTCTACAAGGATGAGTGATACAGCTCAAAAACTCAGTAACACGCTTCCATCCGGTAACCTCTGTGAGCATTTTAGCCACAGCACTGAGACGATGGCGTGTTTTCAGCTCCATGAGTTTCCCTCCCATGTTTATTCTAAAAATGTTATACTGTAGTACGTGTCTGTGATGACTTGAGCGTGTTGTCGAGCCAAAGTCCTAATTTGAATTTCACTTTCTTTTTTTTCTCCTTCTTTATTCCAACTCTTCTCCTCTGCCCTGTCTCTGATGTTGGCAATGCTGCACCACCATCAGGCAGCGGTTTGTTATTGTTTTTCATCAGCTTCACTTGTGCATGTTTGTCCGTCACTGTGGCTCTTATGTTTCATGTGGTCGAGTCACATTATTTGGTGTGAAAACTACAAATGTCTTCCAAAGATGAATCGAGCTTGATTTAAGCGTTCAGTGAATTGGCAGTTGTCAGTCATCGTAAGCAAGCTTTCTTTGTGGCTCATTTCAAGCTTTGATTCTTCTTTGATGACTCACCTTTTTGTTTTTGTAAGTAAGGGGGGGGGTGTATTTTTTTGGGAATATTTAGTGACACAGTTACTGTTGTTGTAGTAATCAAAGCCTTTGAACATAGTACAGTAAGTCTGAGAGGAGGACACCCATTAGCTGTTTAAAATGATTAATATGTTAGAAAATGTTGTGCTCATTGTTCTCCAGGAGCAGACTTGATGCTACTGTTGTTTTTTTTTTCCTTTACAGATTGATTTCCTGAATTCTGTCATTGTGGACCTCCAGAAGAAGAACCAGGAGCTCAAGGACAAACTGGAAAAAATGGCAGCTGCTGCCCTTAATGGGAATAATCCAAGCGAGCTGGATAACTATGACGGGTAAGTCCGATTCACAAAAAAAGCTTCTCAGATGTTTAAAATGATGTTCACTGCGTAATGGGGACTCTGAACAATTTCTCCTTTTCTCCTTTTCTTCTTCTGCTTCCCCTTTGTTTGTTTGTTTGTTTTTATCATTTTCTCCTTTTGTTCCTCCTTTTTCTCTTCTTCTGCTTTTTCTTGCGGTTTTTCTTACTCGTCTTTTTTCTACACCTTTTTCCCCTCCTTTTTTTCTTCCTTCTTTTGCTGTTTCTTTGTCATTTTCTCCTTCATCTTCTCCTCTTTCTCCTGCTGCACAGCCATGACAAACAGCCCGCAAAGAAGAAACCTCCCCCAAGGCTCTTCTGCGACATCTGCGACTGCTTCGACCTCCACGATACCGAGGATTGTCCCACGCAAACGCAGATGCCAGACTCCCCCCCACACACCACCTACCACGGCAGTAAGGGTGAGGAGCGGCCCTACTGCGACATCTGTGAGGTCTTTGGGCACTGGACTGACTCCTGTAACGATGACCAGACCTTTTAAAGCCGTTTTGTTTTTTAAACCCTCGTTCGCACAATCACTATATTTGCACACCATTTGGATTACGCTGCTTCTGGGGTCCTATTTGTGTGCGCGCGTGTGTGTGCACGTGTGTGTGTGTGTGTGTGTGTGTGTGTGTGTGGCGCGCGCGTGTGTGTGCGTATTTTGTGTACTTGGGTTTTTTTTTTTTCTTTTCTCCAAGCATCTTTGTTGTCCACACCACCCTTTAAGCGCTCTTAGAGGAGAAAGGTTAAACTGCTACACATGAAATAACAGTTTTATTTGCAATTGTAAATGACTTTGAAGGAAAACATATTTGATATCCTAGGTTTGTGTGAGTGATGGGTTATGTAGGTGGACGGATCATTCTGGGAGAAGCAGCTGTCTTCTTCAAATCATTTAATTTATCAGTATGTTAACACCATTTGCACAGTTTGTAAGGGGGTTACAGAGATAATATAATACCATAAAAGTTGTTTATTTGAAGCTGTAAATGACTTGATTAAAAAACAAATGTCAGTTTGCGCAAAGTCTGGGAGCTATAGTTTATTTTTTATGCCTGGAAATGCTATGTACTTAAAGATTTGATAGTCTGAGTGTAAATTTGTAACGGGGAGAGGTTTCCTTGCTCTGATTGGAGCAAAAAGTAGTGCTGTTTGGCTTTAATACGGGACTTTTTTTAAGGTCTTTGGAAAAGGACTGAGGGAAGATTAATTAGAAGTGAAGAAACTGTTAATGAATGGACTTGATGCTTACCGTAAGTCCTCAGTTCCTGTTTTTTCCAAAAAAGGTTTCTTAGAAGATCATTTCTGTATGAAACGGTGAAACACTTTGGCATTTCTCTCAACATGTTTTCAATATTGGTGTATAAAAAAAATAAAAAGTTTATGGGTAAATGAAGGATCTTTGTGCACAATTGTTTCATAATAGTCTGTGCGTCACACCTGAATCCTACTGCCTGGGTGCGCTATACAGTGATCACGATACACTAAATATGCAATAAATATAACCGTTATATTATACATGTCAGAACCAGAATACTTTACCAATCCAGGGGGGCCATAGTTTAATATACTACAGCAGAGTGCAAACATGTTGATGCAGGCACACTAAGAAAGCTCCAGAAGCCAAATATTCCTTCAACAACTTGCCTGAAGGGACAAATTTATTTAATATATTTTAACACCTGATTAAATTATACGTCCCCTTTAATAAGGACTTCATGTTTGCTGTAACACTCTTATTTATAAGCGCTATTATCTGTGATATCCTCCGCACCAACCTCATGCGTGTCCTCATTCATTACATCCATGAACCTCTACTGTGGTCTTCCTCTTTTCCTCTGGCCCAGGCGG
>VUQR01012448.1:22451-41437 GCA_015108515.1 Hemichromis elongatus | reverse complement strand
TTTTAAATCTTATCATCTTTCTTTTGCTTTCCTTGTGAAAAAGAAGTGTTCTTGTTTCCTTTTTTTCACAAAGGTTCTTGTTTAGTTTCAATTGAAACTTGTTCTTGGCAGCTTTGTCTGTCGAGTACCCATCACATTTATTACTTTGAACTTAAATTTTACTACCTTTTTTCCCTTGGTTTAAAATGTTAATATTTAAATGTTTATTTTATTGTTCGTTTTCTCTTTTTTTTCTTCTCCTTTTCATATACATTTTAATCAGTCTGCTTTTTAGATGTTAACATATTTTAATTGTTACATGTACAGTTTATAGAGTGCCGATCCTTGGGGGGGTCTGTTTTCTTATTTTGTTCGGTTGGTGTTTTGTTTTGTTTGTCTTGGTTGAAAATGACTTCAATCCCCGCATTTTAATTGTAATTCCCAACAAAATGAGGTTTTGGGACCCGTGCGTTTTCCAGAAAGGAGGAATGACCACTTAAAGCTGGTCTCTAAATTTTGTTTCAAGCCTATTTTTACCCATGTCAATAGTCTGTAACTTATTGTTAATAGTATTGGGTTTATTTTTTTTGTTGGGGTTTTTGGTCCTAGTAAAGTGCTTTACTGTAGAGTGTACAGTATTTGTTTAAAACTGTATCTTTATTTGTATAATGCTGTAAATTATATGAATTTTTTCTCTAAAATAAGACCAATTATAATTTGATACGGTGAGGTATTTTATTTTATTTTGTGTGTGTAAATGACACTTGAAGGCATTTCATGAAAACTTGATGCAGCTGGAAGCCACATGGAGGAAAAAAAATCCAATTTTTTTCTTCAGATAAAATAGTCCCAGTGGAAGCTTTCCCATAGGAGATGACAGAACTTGAAAATTTGTGGAGAGGGGAGTAGAGTTGGATTTTTAGATGTTACTAAAGTATAAACTGGTTCCTGTAAAAATAAAAAAGGCCTGTGGAAGGCGCTGCAGCTGCTAAGAGAGTCAGTACTTTCAGTGTAAACCCCGCTCTACATTTTATTGCTGCTTGCTGGAAATTCATGATCTGAAGGTTTTGTGACGTGGCTGTGCCTCGTGTCACGCTGAGTTCTTTCTAGACAGCTCCTGTGCCTTTTCACAAAAGGAAAAACAATCATCTCCTCTCTCACTGTTGGCTCATTAACAGCAGCAAAATATTTGTTTTATATCCTGTACATATCGCTGCCATGTATAAAATTAGCTGTATTTTCAGTGTGTGTTTGTTTTCTTTTTTAAATAAAAGTGATTCATGATTACACCTGATTTTAAAGTCTGTCTTGTGCACTTATTGGTTTTCTTTCGTGTAAGTTGGTTGTCTTGGAGGCGGCTGAACCACATTTTTGTTTTTCCACGAGTCATCAGTGACTCATGCAACAACGTCAACAATGCAGTCTTTATGAGTTATGCCAGGTGTCTACCCTTTTAAGGCAGTCCGGCTTCCAGTTTTTTTCATAGTTTACTCTCGCCCAAATTAGGTTTAGTTTTAGTTCTCGCCACCTGTTGCTTTGCCTTATTTACATTTTTTTTTTTTTTCATTTTCATTTACATGAAAAACTTGCAAAAGGGAGTAAGACACAAAAACATCAAATTTCACCTCATTTTTGGACAGTTTTGAGCACTCGGGATTATAATAAAATTAGCAGAAGTTCATATGTCTTGAAGATTGACGACCTCACAATATTTCCAGCACACCTGCAGGTCCAAAGAAGGCAGGGTGCCCAAATAAAAACACCATCCACTCACTTGACAGCATTGCGCCCGAGTTGATTCAGATCAGCGTACCTGAAGTAATGTCAGTGATTAAAGACTGTGAGGGTAGTGTCGTCCCGGTGGACAGTGTCAACTCGCGGGACACAATTTTGCAGGGAGTCGGGGTAAAACTGTAGCACTGCGTGTGCAGCCCCCATTCACACACCCAGCATCCCAAGGATCCAAAAACAGCTGATCTGGAGTCAGTCCCAGAAGTAGCAGAGAGGCCAAAAAATGTACCACATTGTGCGAGATGTGTGCTTGGATTGGGCCTCTGCCCCTTTTTGTGATGTGACCGTGGAACCAGTGTAAGAAGAACAGCTGCTCGTTAAAGAGCTAATAAATGCTGTAACTACAAGCGCCTCAAGAAAGGCAAAGCTATCACCATCCGAGGTAATTGAACAGCGCCTCTTTACAGGTCAGTGGCCGCAAGTTAAGGACAAACCTCTAAATATCGAGAGAAAGAGGATCAAAAATCTTGAACAAGACATTTTTAAAGACATTACGAAGGTGCTGAATATTACATCCAAACTTGTCATTGTTGCACTAGCCGCAGGTCAGCCGGACCACGAAGTGGTCCTTTCTATATTTAAAAAACACCTCTTCCGTAAGAACCGAAACCTACTAAGAAAGTTATTCTCATGGTGTGGAACAACTGAGGACGATGGAGACCAACTCCATGGCGGCTCCAACACTCTGGAACTCGTTGCCTTTATCATTGAGATCTGTGGACAGTGCTGTTGCTTTTAAAGGCCAGCTAAAAACATATCTTTTCAAATCTGCTTTTAATTTGATTTAGTAATTCTATTCATTTATCTAATGTTTTTATCCTTTGTTGTGAAGCACTTTGTGATCTGTATCTTGAAAGGTGCTATATAAATAAAGTTTTACTTACTTCAAACAGCCGATGGTCAACAAATTCCTTTATCTGGATATACTGAGTTGGATGTTACAATCCTGGGAATTCACCTACCACGTCGAGTGGTGTTGATTGTAGGAGATCCAACGGATAGCCCGGATCACACAGATAACGACATCTGTACCTGGTGTGTTGGGAATGAATGTATTTAACCCCCTGTACTCTGAATTGTGTAAACAAAATGGCTCTGACATCCGGGAGGCTCCAGTTGTGAAGACTGCGCCACGTGGCTGGAGAAGAGCATTGAGATATTGCCATATTGGAAGCTATGGCAAACTATTCGGAACACCATCGTGTTAGAGTACAGGGTAAGAAGTCTTTCTATGTCTCAGCTGAAACCCAAAGTTATATTTCTGTTACATGTCCAAAGATGCCTGTGATTAAACCCATTGACTTTTTGGTTGAACCCCTCGGGCCTGATGATGGTTTTCTCCCTGAAGGCCTATTGGTGTCTCCTTCATTGGTGAAGGGAGAAGGAGGGGAGGCCTTTGTTCCAGTTACTAATGTGGGTAAAACTGATGTTTGGTTGGCTTGTTCAGAAGAAGGACGGAAGTCTACCCATCTATGTCGATTATAGACAGTTAAATGCTGAGACTAGAAAGGATGCGTTTCCTTGAAGTGGAACCCGCTGAAGAGGTTGAGAAATATGGGTCTTCTGTGGAAATGTGTATCGAAGAGTTGGTGAAGCATGCCAACGAAAATGCCGACTCACCTCTTCTGAAAAGGCCGATGCCAGCGCCAAACGGCTGTTCAGAATTATCCTATCATCCTGGCCTAGAATCAAAAAAATTCAAATCCCTGCTGACAATGTCCTTTTCCTCAGCAATATAGTTTATAACTCTCTCATAGAGAAATGGAAAGACTCAAACGTCATTAATGGCATTAGATCACAGATACATTTATGAGATTAGTATCAAGGTCTTCAAAGAGCATGTCATCACCATATTGGAAAGCCAACATTTCATCAGAAGCTTCTTTTTTTCTGTGGGTCGAGCTGTTGGCTTCACACATAGACGAAACAAAACGAATATTCTGTAAGCAGTCCATCAGGATTGCCTGTAAACATTTATTTAAAATTATTCGTACAATTTAAGTGTATTAGTTGACATCAAAGTGACTCTTTATATTGGCTAACAACAAACAATTCAAGCAAGCCAATTTATTTCCCATCCAGTGAGTCATTTTAAAAACTCCTGCAGCGGTCGCGGCAGATGGCCGTGCCTCACTGAGCCTGGATCTGCCGGAGGTTTCGCTCTGTTAAAAGAGAGTTTTTCCTCCCCACTGTTGCCTAGTGCATGCTCAGAGGGAATTTTCACATTTTGGGGTTTTTTGTCAACTAATGGACAACTTATCTTATTGGGTACTCTAATTATATTTGGAAAAAAAATCAATAAAATCTTAAAAGATTACAATGTGAACTTTGCATGTTTTCATTGTCACACAAATGTCTACATTTTCAGCTTAGACTGAACACGTGTATTTGTCATTCTATTCAAAATCAAACATTTTAGTAGCAACTATTGTATCAAAATATCGCAGATGTTTTACGCTGATTACACAAACATTATGTAGGAGTAGGTCACAGATAAGAGGTATTCATTAGTAAATTTGACCTCTGACCTCACAGAGATAAAATGTGACAGGATATTTGTATTCAAACTATAATGTGATATTTAGAATCCACATATATATAATCTCCGAAGTGTTGCCAATACAAACAATGGCAGTAAAGTATTTTCGTGTTGATAGCTAGATGTCAGCTATCAAGGATGATTTTTAATGAGCTTTTGAATATGATGCAACCAGGCTGTCCCAATGCAATGTGTGAGCGCGCGTGTATATGCGAGTGTATGCACAAGTGCGCATGTGTGAGCTACCGCTTACTAGACATTTCATTTTTTCTGCATCATTCTCTGTAAACCCTAGAAATGGAAAATCTCAGCACATTAAGAGATTCTGAAGCCTGTTTGTCTTCCTCATTCTGGTGCTCAGTTTAAACTTCAGCAGGTTGCCTTGAGAAGTTTATGTACAAGTTGCTTCCACGTGATTGGCCAATTAGATATTTACATTAACAAGCAAAAAGAACAGCTGTACTTCATAAAGTTTCCAGTTTGTGTTTCTTACTTTTAGGAGATATAAATGGTTCCATCTTTTGGTCCCCGGGAGGTACGTTTACTTCATTGGTTTGAAGATGTGGGTTGCACTGACATTCTCCATGCGACTGAATGTGTCTGACTTGGGAAAATCACAACAAAAATGTGGATTTTAACTGTTTTGTCAGATCATCTCACCTTCAGTAACAGGATGATTATTCCCAGGATCGTTTCCTTGTTAAAAAAAAAACAAACAAAAAATCCTCACACATAAGAGCTGTTCCCTCCTCTCTCCTCGACACACTAAGGCTGCGCTCTAGTGGTCACACACTGCAATGTGCCAAACTGGCAACAGTACAGCTATGAACCTTTGTGGCCCAGTTGTGTGTAAGCTTAAAAACCTGCACAAGAGTGAATCTCCAGTATTTGAACAACCAGAAAGAAAAAAAAATCCCAAACCTTTCATTTCCAGGCATTTGTTTCCAGTGACACTTGAGGTAAAAATAAATGCCACAATAACATCAGACAGCCAGCCTTGTCAGGATTTGATTTCAAATAAATTATTCATAGTTTAGTGTAATGTGATATAAATGTGTTTCCTGCCACCTTACACTTCAGACGTCAGAGCTCACAGAAATAACACACAGCTGACTGCATGCGCTCAAGCTTCTTTCCTCCAAAAGCAAAACTTCCTCTGTTAAAACAAATGAAATAACCTCGTGCAGAAGCCTGTTTGATGGTCAGTCAGTTTTAATGCAACCAATAAAAAGTGAAGTTTGTGCAGCTGTTGTGAGTTTTAGGCGTTTCACATCCAGTTTCGTCTTATTTTTCACATCCCTCATCCATTCTGCTCCTACAGTGAAACTTCAAGTATTGAGTTACCTACAATATATCGAAGACTAAAAAGACACAGCCCTTTCTGTCTTTGAAAATATTTCATTAAATGGACTGGACTCCAACAACTCGGACTGAATGAATTAAGAAGCGGTTTATAAAACGGAGGAAAAAATGGTGTTAAATGTATGTGTCAAACAATAAATTAAGGCAATCTGAAAATAAAATCACTATAAATATTACTTTATCCATTTCAAATGTATGCTCATTATCTCATTACAGTGATTTTTCCCCCAATAACGTCCCTTTTCATAAACTCACGGATGTACACGCTGTACGCTTGGTGAAACAGACTCGGTTCAATCGTCTGGTTTTTTCCATCCAGATGGTTGCTTGTTTTTTCCACTGTATTCTAATACATGAGAGGCACACAGTGAGGTTAGCCGCACAGGCTGTGGGCTAGTCTGTTTCCTGTGTTTATTCACAGCACAAACCTCTGGGTGTTCGTTTAAGAGTGATGTTACGACAGCTACAGAGACGCCGTGAAATAAAAGTTCACATCGAATGAACTCAGATAAATGCGACTGTGACAAACCAAAGTCAAAGGCAGGTCTAAAACAAATCATTTTGAAATCGCAGAAGCGTTTCACTGTTTTGTGTTTTTTTTTTGCAGTTTGTTGGATCTTTTTTTTTCCTACAATATTTTCAAATGTTTGCTTGTTTTCATTTACAGCCATTGTTGTGGAGGAATTTGTTTCTTTACAGCGTTGCTTCAGACTTTTAAGGTCCCACCACTCAAAGTGTTTGGCATCATTTTTTTGTTGCATGAACCAGTTTCTGTCAAGCTTTAAAAAAAAATCATCACCCCTCCACCACCGTGCTTCACAGCTGGTGTTCGTGCTGACATGCTGTGGTTGGTTTGCTCGAAACGTACTGTCTGACCCTGGGATAGATCGGCTGGGGTCCTCACTCCTGGAAACATTGGAAGCTCACAGGGGAATGATGGACTTTAAATTATTTGTAAATGTCCACAGGGAGGCCTTCTGATTGTTGTTTCTCTGTTTTCTCTCTATTATTTTCCTTACCTTATAAAATAAAGCACCTTGCGTTGTTGTCATTTGGCGCTATATCAATGAAATTGACTTGAAATGTTCTCATAACTCTTTCCAGGGCAGCAACAAGTGGTTTTAAAAGTTCATTGCTGATGCTGATGCTGCTTCACATTGTGTTACCGCATAAATGAATGCTCCAGATCAGCAAACTACCAAAACATCTAGTTTTATAGAGGTGCTTACACCTGCTGATTACCAACTAAATGAGGGCGTTTAAATGAGAACTCCTTGCTGCTTCTTATCTTGTTAATGCCCGTGGAAGCAGTAAAGCTGTACTCAGTTTTTTCACACACTGCTTCTGCATTTTTATTTAATTTTGTTTACTAAATAAACATTTTTAGATTACCTAAGGTTGTTTGTTTTTTTGTTTTAGCCTCATTTTAAGACATTTAAAGGACCAGATTTTTTTTTTTAAAATAACATCCTGAAATATAAAACCTTAGAAATGAAAGGCGGCTTCATTTTTTCTTTACTGTGACTTTATATTTATTTCAAATTGAACACTATGGGGATCTATACAAAAGGCTTTTGGACAGTTTCTCATCCGTTCTCAGCAGTAACCCAACACAGATCAGTAAACATGAACTGAGAACTTGCCAAATCGATCAAGTCATCGAGGCTAAACGAAGCAGCTACAGTAACTTTTTTTCTTCCAGCAAAGAACAAATGTACCATTAATCATTTTCACAGTGCAAACTCGCTCCTCCGCGGTCAGGTGAACAAACGAGACATCTGAAACTTTGGTTCGCTTACAGTTCACCGACCTCCACCTTCTTTATGCATTAAGCCACTCAGATTTGTAGTGCAGATGTACAATCAGTTGGCGAGGCTGCTGCCTCTTTCTGCCTCTTCTCTCCAGCCGAATATAGTCCACACCGGGCTGTGGTATATTCAGAGGCATTTCCAGAAAAAAGGAAGAGGCGTGGCTCAGTCGTGGCATCGCTGATTCGTCAAATTAAAGTTACACAAGAGTATAAATACACTACACTGATAGTCTTTTAGAGATGTGCGGCAAGAGAAACGGAACTGGCCACTGGAGTATAACTGTACACGTCAGGAAAGGCCAAAGGTGGAGTAAAGCTTAAGTGTCGGTAGCAGCTGCAAAGACAGCAGGATTACTACAGTTACACGCATGCACACAGAAAGATGAAGTGGCAGGATGCTTCTTGTGCTTCTACATCTGTTAGGAACATCAACAAAGTGCCCTAAGTTTGAGCCTTAAACAGGCAATTGAATGTTAAAATAATGTCTATATGAATAAGTATGTAACTGAGCAAGGGAAACATTAAAGTCCCCCAAAACTGGCCTGAGAGCAGCCATGGCAAAAGAGATCTTGTACATATTGAGTCCACTTGAGTATTACCACCTCTCACCCTAACGTGCCGCAGCCGAATCAGCAGTAGCACTGCCGGCTGCTCTTGGTGACCTCCTCAGAGGAGTGGACGGTGTTGGGAACAAATCCGCTCTTGACGCCCTCCCAGCCGTCCTGGATCTTGATGTCCCCGTTCCGTACCAGCTCAAAGATGTCCTTTGTCAGATCCACAAACGCCTGCAGGAAGAATCATGAGCAGGCTCAGCAATGAAGATCATAAAACTAGGATGACTTACAACTGGAAAAAAACCTCAGTTTTCATTCTGATGAGTAATTTTTGAAATAACAGCAGAAATGCCAAAACGTGCACTGGGGCCAGCTTCTTAAATGTCAATATTTGCTGCTTTTAGTGTATTAGGATTATGTGTCTTTAAGACTAAGAGAATCAACATTTACTGAGGATTTCTGATTAAATATTACAAATTGGTGTCACTTATTTCACAATTTCTGTTTGCTTTAAAAAAAAACAACACCTCTTTTTGTTTTATGCACCCTGCATGCAGAAAGCAGACAAAGACAGTCTTCTTTGTGCTCCTGTGGTTATTTTTTACAACTCATATTATTGTTGCGAAGCAGCATCTTTCATATATTATCCTAATTTGTTTTTATTTAAAAAAAAGATTAAGATTAACAACATGTGGAAGAAAATCCAACACGAGAGCTACACCTTCTCCACGTTGATGGCGTCCCGTGCAGAGGTCTCCACATAGCGCATCCCATAGGCCCCCGCCAGCTTCTCCGCCTCCTGCTGTGTCACCTGACGCTGGGCTTCCAGGTCACACTTGTGGCCGACCAGCAGGAAGATGATGCTGTGCGGCTGGACGTGGCTCTGCGCCTCCTCGAGCCAGTTGTGAACGTTTTGAAAGGAGCGGCGGTTTGTGATGTCAAATAGCAAGAGACCACCCACTGAGTTGCGGTAGTAGGCTCTGGTGATTGACCTGCGCAGAAAGACGTGTGCAGGAATGCAGACATGAATAACTAGCAGAAACCACACCCACAGTGGAAAAAACGGTCCCCCACAAATACACAACTTACACATGCTTGAGTAGTTTTTGCTTATAAACACTGTTGCACAATTTTACCCATTTTTTCAAAATTGTTTTTTACATTTTACACAATATTTTCAGAATTAGGTTTGCGCACAAAGAAATGAACAGTCTCTCATTTTTATGGCAGTTGGTTTCCACCTCTGTGCTTGATAGTAATTTGTTCACTGGCAAACTTAACGTGGGCCTGTAAACATGACAGTTTTTGTGCCTTCTCTGGTGCTGCTAAATGTCAGTCCATCACGACGCAGTTCAGCGACATGCAAACCAATTTTATCGCGTTCATGTAACGGGTTTTTCTGGATTATTTAATTCTGTCTCTCGACATTAAAAACATTAAAAAATTGGAGACCGTTCATTTCTTTGTAAGTGATCAAACTCAAATTCAGCAGGGGATGAGGTTAAAAAAGAATCTAATTTTTAATATTTTATTTGTATTTCGTGGACTGTTCGCATTTGGCTGCAAGTTTTATAATTTTATGTGATTTCATTTACATTTTCAAAAGTTACCCCTTGAAAAAATAACATGGTCATGGCTTTTGAAATGTTTTTTGTTTTCATGATTGCAAAATCATTAAAAGTGCAAATTCTGGACACAGTAAAGGATTAACTGGAGATATGCAGAGCTACCCATTGTGGCGACCACTTTCTGAATAAGGGAGCAGCCAAAAGTAGCTTCTTTTTATTTCGAGACCAGGAGCAGACCCAGACCAGCCTCAGGGAAACACAAGCTGGTGTACTCCCTGTGCCAGTCCCGAGCTGGATTAATGGGAGGAAGGGCATCCGGCACAAAATTTGTGCCAAATAAAACATGCGGATCCATCTGCTGTGGTGACCCCTTTGGGAAATAAGGGAGCAGCTGAAAGTACCCACTCCCCCCCTTCACTGTGAGCCAATCCAACCAAAAGAGCAAAGTTTGTTTCTTCCCTATCCTCTCCCTGACTCTATATTTGTGATTATTTTAATATCTTAATTTAACTTTAATTTTTAAATGAGGTTAAACAGCTTAATTACCCAGCTGGTTGAGATAATTTTCGTCTATCAAATCTTTAGTCTTTTAGTGAGTATTAACAGCAGATGGATGGAGTACTCACGCATTAATGTTAATGAAGCAAAATGTCAAAACATGTCATCTTAATGTGGCCTAACTGAGCTTTAATGCCCATCTGAGGGAAGCATGTGCAGTGTGTGCTTTTGAAGGATGAGGAGAGTCTTGTTTGTAGTCCAAAGTCTTGTTTTTGTGGATGCGTGAGAAACAAACCAGGACTTCTGTCTTTACCTGAACCTTTCCTGTCCTGCCGTGTCCCAGATCTGAAGTTTGATCCTTTTTCCCGGCTCGATCTCCACAAGACGGGAGAAGAAGTCCACCCCGACAGTCGGGTCTGACACCTGTGCGAAGCGGCCCTCAGTGAACCTCCGGATCAGGCACGACTTACCGACCGTGGAGTCTCCGATGACTATCAGACGAAACTGGTAAAGCCATATCGTCTCCATGTCTCATTAAAATAAGTTCTGTGAGACAAAAAAACAAACAAACCCCTCACTTAGTCACGGTCACCCACAGTACGTCCACTGAGAATAAAACGAGACTCTTAAAAAAATGAAATGAGCATCATCTCCTTCACAAAACCAAATATTTGACATCATCTAATGGAAGATTTTTTGTACATATAAAATCTAAAACATCAATTAAAATCCTGCAGTTTATGTCTTCAAATTTGGATCCTTCAAAAGGGATGGAAACAGCTGTAGATTAAACATCTCAGACTTTAAAGCTTCAACAACCCTCTTTTTTAGAAAAAGAAGATGTGTTTAAATAATTTTAAATAGATCAAACATTACATTTAATCCAGAGATTGTGCTGACTAGAAGGATATATTTTGGGATTAAGGCTTCACCCTTGACATGGGAATAATGGGCTCATTGCGTCTCAGCAGTGGCCATGTGATTTACAGATGGGTGATCTAATTTGGAGGAGGGAGGGGGAGGCCACTCCTCTCCAACTCAATAAACAGTGGCGTAGTCAGCCCCCATGTGGATAGCAGAGTGGTTGTTATAGAGCAATAACACACAATGAGGCCTTGAATAAAGCCAAAATTCAGCTTAAACCTAGCTGCTTAAAAATCACCTCAGATATGAAGAAGGCTTCTTGTAGCACTAACAATCCGACAAACTATATGCTTTTTAATTTTTTTTTTTTGTTTGTTTTAATCACAAGGCCCAACCCTGTAAGCTCAATGAGATTTCTCTACTTAGTTAATTTTTAATCTGGACAACAATTTAACAACTAATAAAGTGTGACCTACCTTAAGTTCAGAGCTCAGTACTTGAAAAAAAGGAACCCCATATTGATGACTATGTTTCCAAAAAAGAAGAAAAAAAAGACCCCTAGTCTAGCACTAGTGCTGTTGTTGCTTAAAGAAATCCCCGGGCGGTAACATGCAGAGCATTAGCTGGGCCTCCTGTGCAGCATCGCTTTCCGAGCCGGTTTAAAAGGTGAAAACGGGGTGAGCAGTGTGTCCGACAGGTGAGCCGATCTGCTGGCTCATTACAGCGGGGCTGTTGATTTTTCCGCGATGATCCGCTGATGAAATGGCAGCAGAACACAGCAGCAGCATCACACTCACGTCTCTTCCTCGCCCTCATCAGCACCATTACCGTAATGGCGCGCACAGCAGCGCAGCAGTAGATTCTCGGGGCGATGCGTTCAAGTGCTATAGGTGAAAAAAAGCGGTAAATAAGACACAAGCGCACATGTAATTGCAATTATTTCATATCAGTACTAAGTACGTACAAAAATGCATTCAGGAACACTTTTATTCCCTGGACCTCCAGCCCTTGATTCTTCTGCATTTTACCCCCCCCCAAACAAGCAAGCAATCAAACAAACAAAAACATAAAAACCGTGATGCATTATTCGATTAGAATCCAAAGAATGACAATAAAATGTATGCCTCAAATTTAAACTTATGGTGGATCATTGATAGAGCTAAACTTAAGACTACAGATATAAAACTAGCGACATGCTAGCAACGACACTTCCAGCTTTGTGAACGCAGATCAATTTTAATGTCGTAAAAAGCTGACAGCGAATGATCAGCCAGTGGAAAACAACTAAACTTATTTTATTTGTCATTGTACTATAAGTACAAAATTGACTATAGTAGTTTCATTTTAAGCTACTATGTTCTTCTAGAAAAAAATGTCCTTTTTGTAAAACTGCATTTCAGTACACTAAAAATAAGTATATCCAGTACATTCACTATTCATCTTCTGCACATGTCCAACCAAGCCTTGCCTCTTTAACCTTGCCTCCTTTTCTCTCCAGAGCATACCTCCACCTCTCCAGGCTCTCTTCCACCATCTTCCTACTCTCACTACAGATCACAATGTCGTCTGCAAAACATCATAGTGCACAGAGAGTCCTGCCTGTCGTCTGGCAAGCTTTCCAGCAGTGCAAAGAGGCTCAGAGTCGATCTGTAGTGTTATCCCACCCCCCACCGGGAACCAATCTGACCTTCCCAGCAGTCCACCATCACCACTCGCCTCATACATGTCCTGCACCACCCTTACATACCCCTGTTATCCCTGACTTCGTCATAAAGTACCGCAGTTTCTGTCTTTCCACCCTATCATATATTTTCTCAAAGGCACATTTCAACTCCTTCTGTTTGTCTCATATAAACACTCACAAAACAAAAATGGCACCTACAGTGCTGTTTCTCAGCATGGAGCACGGTTTGTTTTGCATTTGATTTTCCAGTCCATTACAATAATGATGCTGTCTGACTTTAGCCATGATGGACACTGCAAAAGGCTATTCATGCAATCACAATGTAGGGCTACAGAAATCATTATTATTAGTATTGTTATTATTAAAATTGAAAGCATCCAAAACGGCATCTGTGCATTTTACACAAATTTCTGACATTTTAATGACAGATATTAATTTGTTACTTGCAGAGTTGCTTTATTCAAATATTTTAAAGACATCAGATGGAATTTAAAATGAAGCTGATGTTTACTAGGAGTATGTGAACGCACCATGAGTTTTCTGCTGAAGTTTGCAGCTGGCTCTGAAGTAAGCGCACTCACGCTGTCCTTATTTTATTTAGACTGCTGGACTCCGGTGATTGCAGACCAGTGTGAGCGCTTCTCGACGACATTAGATCACGTGATAATGTTTCGGTTCGTAGCAGGACGAAAGGAAATGCCTTTACTGTAGCTGCTCTGTGGTTTTGCTTTCCTTCGGAAAGTTTTTATAATATCACCGAGCCTGCAGCCATGCAGCAAGAGCTTCTGTTCAAAGTCCTGGTCATCGGAGACTTGGGAGTGGGGAAGACGTCCATAATCAAGCGGTACGTGCATCAGATCTTCTCCCAGCACTACCGAGCCACCATCGGGGTGGACTTCGCCCTGAAGGTGCTGCAGTGGGACAGTAACACTGTGATCCGGCTACAACTGTGGGATATAGCAGGTCTGTCAAACTTTAACGACCCACGGGTTTTAGGCTTATATATATCAGGTGATACAACGGTGTGTGTTGTGTGTGTGTGTGTGTTTTGGGGTCTTTGGGAACAAGAACCTTTTGTTTCACCATCCGTGAAAGCTGCTTCTGGAAGGAAATGCGCTTTGCAAATTTACTTGAAAGGATATTTAGAGAGTTAAAACATAAATATCTTCATCTTAATCTAACTCAGGTCATTTAATACAGTCATAAATAAGAGAATAAGATTTTTTTTTTATATCTAAGAAGTCAAAGGCAGAGGAAAAACAAAGAAAAGACATGCAGATTTTCCATCCGGTGTGCGCGTGTGTGTGTCGGATGCCTTGGTCACTCCCTGCCGTTTGATGCCTGGTTGAGGAATGTAGATCCCATGCTCATAATATCAGTCACATGATGGCAACTACAGTACTAAACACACACACACACACACACAGCTCCATAACTGGCACTCATAAACCATGACGTGACTTGATTTAATTTTATGGACTTGAAAGCAGTCTTTGTACGTGCGTCTGTCTGACTGATGCCGTCTCGTCCCAGGACAGGAGCGGTATGGGAACATGACTCGTGTCTACTACCGGGAGGCAGTGGGAGCACTGGTGGTGTTTGACGTGACGAGGGCCTCCACGTTCGACGCAGTGCTGAAGTGGAAGGATGACCTGGACTCCAAGGTCAGACGGCTGAACCCACAGAAGCATAAAGCTGGCCTTTTCTGTCTTCACTGTCATTCTCCCTCGCTTTTGTTTTACCTACATGTGACTGATTGCAAAAAGAGAAACAGAGTTTTTAGCCCATCCGTTTCTCCGTTTTCTTAAATGTTTTTCTTAAATGTTTATGCATATAGGGGTCGTGGAGGGGCTGGAGCCTATCCCAGCTGTCACTGGATAAAGGGCAGAGTGCACCCTGCACACATCACCCCACTGACTCAAAATCTCTGTTATTTTCTTTGCAGTATTTCAGTGTTTGCTTCTTCTCACAGGGATCCAACAGCGTTTCCCATAAAAGGCAAAAACCTTTGGTTGCTACATATATCCACATGTTTTCTCTTTTTGTCCCTCTGCATAAATTCTAGTTCTTTTTTGGGATCTTGAATTGGGAGCAACAGTTGCGTTGGTGCAGTGAATGTTGAAAAAACAAACAAAAAAACAACAGATCACAATCGTACTCTTGGTTCAAATTCAGTTTGAAGAGTCCTTATTTTTATACAACAGAGGAGCGAACAAAGCAGAGCAGATGCGACTCAGCGGAGAATCTGGAATTTGAAATTAGGTTTTTGCTTTTTTTTAATGGGAGTAGTCGCGCACATTTACAATCTCCTTTTGTGTATGTGGAAAATTATCAGTCATTGTTCAAATGTAGATTAGTGCCACAGGCTTTTGAAAAATCTAGGAAGTCATGGCGCTGCACTTTGATGTGCAAGAAATGGCAGAAAATGAAGAAGCAGAACTTGAAAGGGAAATAAAATGTACGACTTATTTTTTTGCAGACTGCTGCATGACGAGCGTGTAAACGGGAGCATTTTTTTGGACAGAGACATGATGAAAGATGTGAGCGGATTTCAGAGAGTGAACATGCGCCTCTGAAGAAGCTTACTGACACTTTAAAGCAGCCAAAAACCACTACATGACGAGAACAAGCGAGAATTAGCACTCTAATCTCCTTCTCTTCAGCTCGTATAGTTGTCAGTAACACTTTGTTATTGGTTTGCTTTTGTGATAAAATGCCTTTACAGAAAGACTACAGGGCACACTCATATTTTTCTGTTTGTGTGCTTTAAGGTAAGACAGCGCTGGTTAAAATTTTCTTTAAAAAATAATCTCATCCAGCCCAACTTTCTTCTTTCCAAAGGTGACACTGAACCATGGGAGGCCTGTTCCAGCTGTACTCTTGGCCAACAAGTCAGACCAGCTGGTTTCCCAGCAGCCCAAACTCGACGCGTTTTGCAGGGAGAGCGGCTTCGTCGGATGGTTTGAGACTTCTGCAAAGGTGTGAGAGAGGAGACGCGCGTGGCTTTTGATGCAGTCTCTGCAACAAGCTGTAAATGATTTTACACAGATTTCTGAATATACCAGCCATTTTTATGCAGATCGTTAAAGGTTAGAGGTCTTTCTTCGACTACCCAAATGTGTGCCATAAAAGGGAAGGAAACACTAAATCTGTTACATTTGCATATTTAGGGGATAATCTGAGCAATGCTATTACAAAAGAATCTCCCAGTAAAAACAAACCATTTAGAAAATGTTTCTCTCAAAGTCAGACAAGTTTATTTGCCGTACTCTCGGGAGGCAAACGGAGGAATTCCTGCACTCTGGTGTGAATTAGACTCTTCTTCTTCTACTTATGTAACGCCTTTCCAACGAGTTACACATAAGAGTGCAAGGTAAAGACTGCAGTTTAGTTAGTGGACATGAAGGTTCATGTACATAAATAGTTACTGACATGTGGGCAGTTTGAAAAAGAGCTATAGATGTGTGACAAATGAAAGGAAAAGCCTGGACCGTTAAAGCCCTCAGCGAGTGGCTCCGATGTGTGTGGGGCATTTGGGTCCACAAATTAACACAAGGCTGTCCTGAGTGATTGCCTTCATCCTACAATGAAACATGCTGCTCTTAAAGCAGAAAGCTTTTAATCTCACACTTAGAAATCGAATAATATGACATCAGCCCCTGCCAACCATGCATTCCTATTCCCAAAGAGTTTAGTTCTGGTCTAAACTAATGAGGTATAAAACTAAAGTAACTTAAAAAAAGAAGAAGAAATAATTAGCCTTGTTCTTTTTTTTTTTTACTTTTATTTTTAACCTGGCTATCACTATGGTAACTTATGCTGAACCTGGGCGAGAGCAATTTATGTTCAGCGTTTCAGTTTAAAACCAGCGGAAAGCACCGCATTTTCACTCATTCCAGAAAGCTTTACAGTGATACAGAATCTCTGCCGAAGGACAGTGGTTTATAAGTTGTACTTTACACAACTAAATGAGGCCCAGCTGTAAAGTCGAGTCGCGTTCCCACGGGATTTTGCCTGCATTCAGTCGGTGATGCGGAAAATGAATGTTTACGCACGGGCGTAGATGTGCCGCTATGTCTGGTTTTCACTGCTGCGATGGCAGCTACTCGAACACAGAATATCGATCATTTATATTTGTTGGCTATTTATTCCCGAGAATACCCGTTAAACCAATGCAATTAATTGACAGCATCCCTCTGAGTAACCGCTGGTGTTTCAGAGCTCTAATGTGCAGCTGTCACATTAGAAGTGAAAGGCAGCACCGAGCGGTAAAATAAATGCGTGCTTTTGATGCTGGTAAATACACAAGATAAAGATTGCCTTATTTGCAGCAATGTTGCATTTTACTGCTATATTCTCTATAATCTTTAGAGATCACCTGTTCCTCTGATAATGTCTGTGATGTAAGGAGGCAGCGCTGAATTTGCTCCACTGAAATTGACTCTTTTACAGTATGTGAACGTGCACAGAGGCTGAAGCAGAAAGCCTGGGGTTAGCAGAGAAAGCTGCTAACAACTGCCACGATATCTCTGACTTGTAGAAACCTTGTTATGTTGAACTTTTTTCACAATAAACCTCTCAAATAAAATCTTTGGAGAACAACAAAATCATATTGCTAAGAGAAGTAGTGATCCAGCTGTGATTAATCCAGCTGTCCACTCTCAGGTTGATCTAGATGTGTCAGATGGTTGTCCCTTTCCAGAGCCTGGTTCTGCTGGAGGTTTCTTCCTGTTAAATGGGAGTTTTTCCTTTCCACTGTTGCCAAATTGCTTGCATCCGGTTGTTGGGATTTTTTTCTGTTTTCTCTGTATTATTGTAGGGTCTTGACCTTACAATATAAAACACCTGGAAGCAACTGTTGTTGTAATTTAGCGCTATATTAATAAAACGGAATTGAATGTGTTGGCACTACATGAAAAGTAAGGAGAATTACAGCTTCTATAGGACTAATTCTGAGTTTAATATGAATGTGCGTCCATTGCAATCATTTCAGCTTCTCTTCAGATATTAAAGTCTGTGTGTGTCCGCTGCGCTGGTGTGGCTGTAAAGTACATGATTTCATCAAAGCTGCCTCACTTTTTCTTCTTTTCTCTCATTCAGGAAAACACAAACATTGAGGAGGCAGCGCGCTGCTTGGTAGAGCACATTCTGAGAAACGAGGAGAGTCTAGTGACAGAGCGAGAACCTGGCTCGCTCATCCTGTCTGGATGCACCGCGACATCGAAGGAGCATCTCGGCTGCTCCTCGTGTTCAAAATGGTAACGTCAGACACCAAGAGGTGACCAGGACGGAAAGGCCACGAGAAACGTTTGACTCAGGGACCGCTTTAAGGAAAATTGTGGCTCAGAGTGACAGATTTGATTTTAAAAACATCTTAAAAATGTTTAAAATTCATGAAGATCTGTGGATATCAAATGTGATTTGTATTACTTTATTTCTTTATTGGGTTTTTTGTCCATCCACACAAACTTAATCTTAGAAATCAAAACACTAAAAAGAAAAGAATGCTTCTTCTGCGTGCTTCTTTAACTTGCTTTGAGTTGAGAGTGTGACACTGATATTTGAACTGACGGCTCTCGGTGGTACTTTTATTCTGATGCTCACGTAACAAGAAAAATAATTCCAAACTTTGATGTTTTTGCCTGCAGTGTGAAGACAGACATGAAAACATGAACCTTCCTTGCATTATTTGCACTTTTCCTCAGCCCACGTTTCTATCTGTGATTAACCGCATGCTGAAAATGTCAATATCTTGAATACTGCATTGTGAGCTGGATATACACAAAAGCAGCTGCTTAGCTTTGTATAACTGGGAATGGGGATAACAGCCTGACTCAGGGAAGGGCAACAGATTCATACTGTTCAACCCTGCTGCTGCTTGAAGCACTAATACTGACTTCAAGTCAGCTGGCACAAGAAGTCCTATACAATCTCTTTGCATATGACTGGGTAGCATTAGCGATTTATAGCCAACATGCTGTGTTGTTTATGTTTTTTATAGGATTTTCAAGGACCTACATCACTCTCTTTTGTATCTAGATAAGCGTGAACATTTTATATTGGGTGGGCCACATGGGATTTTCTGTTTCTGAAGCCAAGAGTGTGTGCTCACACTCAGGAATAACTGCTGCCATAGCTATCGCCATCTGGTGGCTTCAGATAGAATGCAGGTTTAAGGCACTTGGCTTAACTTTTCCAACCCAAAAATTAGCTTGATGTTTTATATTCTCTATGGGTGTGCTTGGTCTAATATCCACTGCCAAGGCAATGGAAGTGGTGCATCAACAGTGCCTCTACGATAAAGCCCAGATACTTGAGGAGATAAGCCCAGAGCAGA
>VUQR01012446.1:0-15047 GCA_015108515.1 Hemichromis elongatus | reverse complement strand
CTGCGCCCAATGGAAACCAAAATTTCTGGGCCCTCTACATTTTTCACAGATAAAATTTAACCCAATAAACATACCCTGTATGATGCAACATGCCTGCATTTGTCACTGTCTGAGCTGCATCATAGCAAGAGACGCTATGCTAGCGACCGTAGCTTGGACGGACAGGTGGAAAGAAACATTGTGAAAGGGAGGGGTGTGTCATAAACAGTACATTATTCATAATACATTATTTGTTAAATATTATTAAATATATGGTCAAAATAGACAAAATACACTATGTGTAGGAGGGGCCCTAGCACATTTAACGTATATATTAAAAAGAGAAAAGAAATAAGAAAAAAAAGGGATCTGGTCTTCTGGGCCCTTCCTCAGCCTGGGCCCTTAGAATCGTCCTAACCTTCCACCCCTTTACGGCGCCCCTGATGCTATGAACAATGACGTTTGAAAGCACTGTGTTTTAAAGATGATCTTTTTGCCATTTTTATTATATAGATCACACACATCTTTTTCTGTTGATACAGAGCTCATCATGGCTTTGTTTTGTGTTAAATGTGCTAAGTCATCAGTTGGTTTAGAATGATCCTGCCCGGATTTTGACTCAAACGGAGACGTCCTACATATTTGCTTATCTTGAAGGTTGTTTTCTGTATTGTTTTACTTTTGTTTTTTATTGTTTTCATTTTAACTTCTTCTGTCTATTTCTCCCCTTCTTTAGTTGCTTTTCTGACCTCTGGTTGTCCCCTACTATTTATTGTCGGCATAGACAAATTGTGTTTGTTCATCGGGGTTATATACACTGCTGCCTTTTCAAGCAAGAAAGAGTCACTGCAGAATCCAAATACACAAATCAGTTGGTCAGTCCACAACACAGCAGTGAAAAGTGTCACCCCAAAACTTTTTTTGTGAATCATAAAACCCAAAGTCTGTTCGTTCCATCATTCTAGAAGTGTTTTTTTTTATTATTAATTTTATTTTCTTGTGGAGTTTTTAAAAGCAGATAAAAATGCCAATATATACTATAATTAGTAAAATGATTCGTGACTCATGCATGGGGTGTATAATCCCAGCATGACCTCTGATGCCTCTTCTGATTTGTTTGCTCTGATTGAAACAAGGGGAATATTCATGTGTTGCGTTGTGTTTGTTTCATTTAATATCAATACTACATGTAATCTGGTTTTCATATGTGATGATTTATGTCATTTATTTCAGCCTTCAACTGCTTCCTGCTGCCAATTATTAATATCTGTGCTAACTGTCCCAGTAAATCATTGTACGGAGTGTAAATGAGAGGGATCAGGGCTCTAATCACTTTGCCATATATGTTATAGTCAAACTCTGTAAAGTACTAACACATTAACAGTACTCAAAATAATAGAAACACCTTTTCATGAAAAATAACTGGTTCGTTAACTAGAGCCATGATAACAACAAAGTACACCCTCTGACACGCATTGTTTACATAAGTGCACATAATAATAATTAATTCAAAGCAGAAGTCCTTAAAGGTGTTAAAATTAAATGCAACCTCAGATGAACAGCACACACAGCATATTACACTGTGTCCTTTGTTATTTAACAAAAATGAAGTCAAACGAGGTTGATATGTTGTGTTGTGTCAATATGCATTATAGACAAGCATCTCTACTTTTTTTCAGTCCTATCTATACAAAAGTCTTGGGCTTGGTTCAGATGCATATTTGTAAAACTAAGTCATGCCGACATGTTCTTTTTAGTGAAGAGAGGCTTCTTCCTGTCAACGCTTTCAAACAAAACATATTTGTTCAGTATTTTTCAAGTTCTACTGTGATGAACTATAACACTTAAAATACTAACTCGGGCCTGTAGAGATGCAGCTCTTCGGTTGTCTCCAGCTTCTCTAAGGATTGCATTGGTCTAAACTTGCGGTGATTTTGCTGAGATGTCCACTTCTGGGAGGATTGTTAACTTTCTCACTGTACATTAAAGGACTTCAGATTGTTTGGAAATGGCCTCATAAAAATTCCCAGATTAATAAAGAGAAACAATTGATTCTTGTGTTAACACACCTGAATTTGTTAACTGCCCAAACTTTTATAGGGGTGCTTAAGTGTGAGCACCCCTATAAATCATATTTAATCAAGTTCATTTGATTAGCTGCACCTAGCTGCTGCTCGACCTCTTATAAGTCCTTTGGAGCAGTACAGGTGTACTGAATTCTTTACAAACTGCTTCTACATTTTGTTGTCATTTTTGTTTTCATAAATAATGACGCCATGAAATATGTTGCGCTCATCCAAAACTGTAATTGTCTAATTTATTAACAGCGTCCCGGAGCAGTGATGCTTTGGTTTTGTGGCCCTCGTTGAGGCTTGTGGTGCTCTAATACACACTTCAGTTTTTCTGGCCTCTCAGCACACGCAAAGATTTAAAGTCTGCAATTGAGATACTGTAATTTTTTTTACAAGCTGTGGTTCTGGTTTGGATTCAAGACAGGAGTTGAATTTGCAGCTTCTGGAACTAAAACAAATCAAAGTTTTCAGTAAAATGTAGTCTTGGTCGAAGGCCTGGAGCATTTCTTGTGGCTGAAATGTGGCTGGAGCTGAATTGGGCTAGCTTGTTCACTGCCCAGGATCCTTTGTTGGCTTTCAGGACACATTCCTTGTCCATGTGCTGTGTATTTTCTTTTTACTCTTCATGAGCCCTACGTGTAAACCATCCCTGGCCAAATTCATTTATTATTCAAGCACACAATAAAAGACGTCTAATCTCTTCGGCGATGAGCCCATAAATGTATCTTTTTAATATATTCCCGTAAAACCCTCTGCTCGTTTACCCTGTAAAGTAAATATTACATGTTTTCCCTACCAGGGTACCATTTTTACTGACTATATGATGTTGTGGCACTAGTTTTAAATGGTGGAAAATGTGTATTTTATGGATATTTTATCTTCCAAGACAAGATAAATAAACTGCTGTAGTAGATACAGTATTTTGGGGTGCAAAGGTCAACTTGTAGGAGGTCCCTGTAACCACAGGCAACTTCCTTGTACAGTATATGGAGCATATTTGTGGGTATGTGTGTGGTCTAATGTTTGCATTTGCATTTCACATAGACTCCAGGCCATCCTGTTTACATTACAGGTATTATTTTAAAGTAGCAACTGTGGAGCACAAGAAGACATTTGTAATTATACTTCTGCCGAGTGACAATACAGAGGCGAATCAGACAGTAGCTTCTTGCTCCTGGTAATCATACATTAATGGTCCACATTTGTCAACATGTATAATCCGAGATACAAAGTTAATGCATTTTGTCATCGATAGATTATAAAAAAATGAGCCATGGGCTCAAATGTGTAAAACCTTCCCAATGTAAGCCAGTGAGAAGCAAGACACAAACAACCATAAAGCAGTTTTTTGTCTATACACCGTATATCTTAAGACATTTTGCATGATTGTTCATCTAATTATTAATGTATCACATACCGGTCATTTTAGCGTTGCTATGGGCGGTTGCATTTCATTCTGGTCGTTTTGGATTTCATTTTCACCAGTCTGTGTCTTTTGTTGTAATTTTTAATCTTTTTGTGCGTCTGTTTACATCTCATCTTGGCTGCTAAGCATCTCTTTGTTTGCTACCTAACCTGTCGATAGTTTCAGAAGAAACCTCTGTCCTGCCAGTGCAAATGCTCATATAACATCCATCTGAGAACATATGTGGTAATGTTGGTAGAAAGCAGCCTTCAGTTTATATCTAGAAGTTTTGGCTCATGTCATTGATTTAATTATTCTTTCTCTGTTTTTACATAACTGTTGTTTATTAGCTCCTTCAGTATAACTACTAATCCATTCACAGGCTAATAGCACACACCTTTCAGCAGTCTGCTACTGCTAATGATAAAACTGCGCCCACCAAACAGCTTTTCTATTTTATTATCAATTAACATTAATAGATTTCAGTTTATTGTTGCTGGGTATGTCTCGTTTTAGGTCTAGCAAAATAAACCCTGAAGAGTTGCTATCATCTTTAATCTTACACTCAGACCCATGGCAGAAAATATATTTCCTATGAAGTTTTTCCTGAAAAAGAAAAGAAAAGAAGATCATCCTACTTTATCTCAGCGTATCCCTTCTCTATTATACCTACCCTTTCCAAAAAAACAAAAAAAACCCAAAACATACACACAAAAACAAAGAGAGAGAGAGAAATGTTGTTGATATTTAACACATATTTGCTATGTCAGAAATATAATATTAATAATGGTAGCAGTGTGTCAAGGAATAACACAGAGTAGTGCAGCTGGCTGCCTAACATATAGGCCCTTTGGGACTGTGGACTCCACATTAGCTATACTGTTAGGCTAGCTGATCAGTGCCAACATTTACAGTTATTATAGAGATTATTTCAATGTGCTGTCACTCACATGGGTAGATATTAAATAGTTCTTTTGTGTGTGCTGAGCCCTGATTGACTTTGATTGTAGAGCATAAAACGCTTGAAATGAAGTGAAGCGGACTGCAAAGTCACTAATTACGTGTCGTCTGCATGTGGCACTGCTCCTGACTTGTTAGCAGAGAAAAGTGGAATATAAAAACTGATTTATGATATCTTCTTAGTTTTTATTGTGCAATAAAGCTGAATGTTGCTTTAGGGTCACACACATCAACAGGGGGAGAAAATATTTTGCACATATTTTCTCCCCCTGTTGTGTGCAACAGATGGATACAAACATTTTTGTCCGGTGTGCAGTAAGCGCACTCTAACTATGATTCAGGCTTTAGTTATCACATAGGAGGCTGAGCCAACTGTCTACCCATATGCTGTATCTCAGATTGCTCTGTGTTTGTCCCAAGTCAACACTGAGTCCTATGAGCATTCCACACATACTAACACCTCACTGCAGAATAGCCTATAATGCATTTCAGAAAGCATGTGTGTTTATTGCACAATACCAAACCAATTAACCTGGAGGTGAATGTAGTGCTATTTTTGCACACAGATAAATACAGGATTAAAATAAAGGTCCAAAAATTCTAATAACAGTTTGATAAAAATCTCTTGGAGTACAGTACACTTACCTATTACTGGAGTCAAGTATATGTTGGAGAAACAATATGTTGGAGAAGCATTTTCTAGTTTTTGCACCTATGCTCCAAGGGGAATATTATTCCTTTGCTTCTTTGGTTTTAATACAATCCTGATATTGTGCACCCAATTATTTTTTTTAAAGTCAGTTGAAGATGCATGTTGTGCAAACATTCAGGCATAGAAAAGGAAGAATTCAAAGAAGTAATTAAAAGTCCAAATTTATCATGAGCCTTATGCCTTATGCCACAGCTGCATATATCTCACCTTATAGCCCCCTCCTTCAAGTTGTACTTGTCTGAACTTTCACAAATTGAAGATAAAGAAAAAAAAAGTTTTCCCCCCTGCACTACCACCTTAATCATCCTGATTCTCACTGATGCATCATGAAGTTGCAAACCACCATAATTACATCAAAATCAATCACCAGGGAAACCATCCTGTTTATGATCACACTTGAATTAGCTTTTTTGCTAAGACATGCCTTTCTCTACATCACCGTGCAAATCTCCTAACTCCTGATTGCAATGCGCCTGTTTATTATGAACTATCAGTCTGTAAAATTAAGCCACAAAGTCCCTTATGACTTTTTAGGGGGGAAAAAGTACACATTCATGAACAATACCTTTTTACAGAGCAGACTGAGGATATTGTTGTTAAAAAGGTAGTTTGCCTGCCTTGCAACTGAGAAAAAGAATGTCTCCTCATAGATAATAGATGTCAATTAAAGGCAGTCTCTCGGTTTTAAATTCATCTTCAGCAGGAGAAACATACTCACGCAAGCAGTTAATAAATCAAACTGTGGGTTAGACAGTGTGTAAGAGTTAGCACAAAGCTATGAAACGTATTAATCACATGAGGCCAAAGTAAAAAAAAAAAAAAAATGCAGTTGTGAGGTCAGTTTGATTACGTGTGTATGCTCATGTCTGACTTGCTCCATGCTATCAATCTCTTTATTAGCCAAAATTAATAAAGAAAATCAAAGAAAATAACCCTGTGTCATTTCAAAGGTAAAACAAGTGAGTAACACCTATCAAATATCTAAAGTTTGTAAGAAGATAGAGTCAATTATTTGAATAGAGGAAGTAAAACTTCAAACTAATGACAATTTCAGGGGTGAAAGATAACTTGTGGGAAGAGAAAAGACAAGAATGACATTAAAGCAAAAGAAAACAGGCCAGAATTTAAGAACATGTACTTGAAGAGTAACATATTCTCACCTTGTACTATTCTCATATTTTTTTAGACCTCTGTTATAATTCTGTATTGAGCTGCAAATATCTTTCTATCTATTACTCACTTGTTTTTCCCACCCACCTAAAAATCTTTTGAAAAACACCAAGCATGGAGGAAAAATCTGCAGACTGTCTGTCTCTGTCTGACATGTCATACAACATAACGCTCATGTGGCGTCGTCTGTTTGTCAAGTTGTGGATGCTGAATAGGATCGTAGCAGTTAAACAAGAGACGGAAAAAAACAGAAAACATGACAAAACCCTGTATAAGCAAAAAAATAAATTAGTTAATTAATTGGATTCTTAGCATTAAGTCATTTAGTTTGTACTTCTGAGATCCTTGTAAATATTTTCAGTTATGGACTTATATTTTCTACATTTTCTTGTATGCTAAATTTTTTCCAACTTGATGTGTATAAGCAGTACTGGTCCTGGTCCTGGGTCTTTGACCCAGTGTTTTCAAGTGTGGTAGGTTTGATTAAAATGGGACCATATTTTAAATATTTTAACAAGGTCATAAATCATGTCATCAATCAGCAACCATTTGAGAGAAGTGCCAATTTAAGATACTTCCTCTATGGCTTTGCTTTACAGGCTTTTCAGGCCCATCGGGTGCATCTGTCATGAAACAGCTGTGTGCAGGCAAACTCTTGGAAACAGGACTTCAACTCAAAATACAGCTTTATTCGCTGAATGGGAAAAAGGCGATATAAAACTAAACTGGGAAAATACTAAGCAAATCACACAGGGAGGCACACAAGGAAACACAGCCAATAGGAGGATGCAACATGAAACGAGTGAGACACAGAAATAAATACTCAGAAAGATAACAAGGGACGTGGGAGCACACAGGGAACACAGCTGACATTGATAATAATAACAAGACAGGGCAGGAGCAAACACAACATGATGTACACTGACAGGAGACTATTAAAGTAAAGCAGGAAGTACACAGACGCAGACTGGAGTGGGAGAGAGAACATGGAGGAGCACGAAGGAGAGCACAGACATGACGGGATGGGAAAATATAGAATAAAACACAAGGAGGGGAAAAAAGAACAAGAACTCACATGTACACAGAGGGAGACACGGGGTAAAGACATGAGGGGAAATCCAATAAACAAGACTGAACAGAATAACCTAGGAACCCTACAAAACACCTTTAGAATAACAAATGGACTTAACAAAATAAGGAATGCCAAAACACCAGAAAAAACTCAAAACTACAGAAGAGGATTGGGGCAACTGGAAATAAAAAGTGGGCACGTCATTTTTTTGCCATCTTTTCCAGAATTCTGAAAAAAGAGTCAGAATTTTTAATAAAAATACAGAATTCTGACTTTAATCTCAGAATACTGACTTTTTTCTTAGAATACTGACTTTTTTTCTCACAATTCTGGAAAAGAAAGAAAAAGATGTGCCCACTTTTTTTCTGGTGGCCCTAATCTTCTTCTGTACAAAACACTGGGTCAGAAGTTCCGGGACCATGCCAGCATCCGTCTTTTATATACAGGTTTTGCTTTGGTGCATCATACCCCCCCCCAAAAAAAAAGAAAAAAAAAAAGCTTAAGTGTCAGGTCAGTTTTACATTTTTGCTGTACTAGCCTTTTCAGAATAGCACAAAATACCCTATAAAACATGTTATTTTGCATATTAAATGCTTTTAAACACCCACACTTTCCTTTAAGAAACGCACATGTGATTCCTTCAGTTGTGTCTTCTACGATATTTAATCTATTTTACTATTTTAATTGGAATAACGTTTGAATAACTATTGACTCCACCAAAAAACACCTCATGCATTGTAAACATATCTCTTTTGATACAGTGATAATTGGATAGCCCTTAGTGGGGGTTACAATGTTAAAGTCCGCTGACTGATGAAAAGGTGCTGTATGTGTGTGTTTTTTACCCTTAAACATCATGTTTGAGGCTTTGCTGCAACACTGCTGTGTGAAGACGGTGAATGCCAGCTGTGAGTGGGGAAGCATGTGGGCCTCCTGTACATTCACAGCAAACTCCCAAAGCTAAACATTAGAGGCACAGGTACAGGTATAGCTGGACTGTTACCAAATGGTTTGTATTGCTTGTACTATTAGCCCGGTCAGACTGAGTGGAGACTCTGTTGTTTGAGGTGATGATGAACGGCTATGGTGGTCAGGCCTGCGATACATTACACATTTAGTTCCACAGTGAAAAAAAAATGCTGCGTGACCAAATTTCCTGTGTGTACATACGCTGTACACATGACAGAGGCCCGATGCTAGCAGCTCAAGAAACAAAGTAATGTTAGAAGATTTTGACCTTGTTAGAAGGCCTCTCTCTTTATCCCCAGTGATGAGATTGAGCTCTGTGTGCAAGGGACGTGTGCAATACAAGCCTTGGCAGCCTAAAATTTGTGAGAGACAAGCTTGTTTTCTTAAAAACTCAATAACAAACCTCTAACCTTGTTGGTGGCAAGAGGGGTGGTTTTAAATGGCACAGGGGGCTCCTAAAGTCAATGATTCATTGCTAAAACACATGGCAGGGGGCAAGAAAGAAGAAGCATGTTCTGAGCATGGCAGGTGTGGGGTGAAAGGCTTCAACAGTTTGATCATCACAAGCAAGGATGAGGGGGGAAGGGATTTCACTGTGGCAACTGTGGATGTATAGTAAATGTGGAAGCCAGCAGGCTGTGCAGGAATACCCTTACCGTGTATTTTACTGGCTGAATCTATAGTTTTGTTAACTGTTAAAATGCTGATGATTTATAGATAGAAAAACCATATTAAGCTAATTATCTGTCGGGAACTTAAAACTTATTAAAATATAATGCAATGGTTAATTTTTAGTAGGCTCTTTAGTTGCAGTTGACATTTACAACATTGCCTGGGAGAAAACCTGGAAACAAATTTTGAAGGCAAAAAAAAGAATGTTGCTGAAACAGTGATTAGCAGGTAACGTGCTAACTTAGTTGATAACTTTTCCACTGTCACTTCCAGATATGGCCACTTCATGTTGATAACACTACGGCTGCGCGAGGTTAAAATGCACTGCAACTTAAGAAAACACAAGCGAGTTGTAAAAATGCTGCCAAGGCACACAAAACCCTGTGGAAGTTGAATAAAGCACAACAGAAATAGGAAAAAATGCAGCAAAAGAAAATGAAAAAATAGCTAAAGTGAAGAAGGGTTTCTGGGGGCACAATATTGTGATTGAAAAAAATGACAAACTAACAATAAACAGCTAATAGCAAACATGTATCTGCAGCTTTATATAAATCATATAATGATTGAAATTATATATATATGAATTTTGTGAGTAAAACACAATAATCTTAATAATAATCTTGCATTTCTTTGCATGTTTTCGTTTCTGTTGCTTTTGACGTCCATCTTGCTACGTAGTCCTAAAAATTACTTTTATTTCATTTTGTTCTTCTTCTTTTTTTTTTTTTGGCACCATCTTTGTATTTGCTAGTTATAGTCCATTTGATCTGTATAGGGCCACCGCATAATAACTTTTCCCAACCCACAATGCAATAAGGAGCCATAAGCAATAGGCGCTAACATGATAGTTACTTCCATCTTTTAGATACAGTTTATAGGAAAGAACTTTCCGAATTTAGGGCATTGGAAGCTCTTTAAGGACTTCGCACCTCCATCAGAAACATTATATTTCTTCCAAACACATGTAGACATTAAGGTTTTTAGCTTAAAAGAAGAAAGCAATATTGTGTCAAGAGCGTCCAAAGTTTCCAAAGAAGTATGAAGAAGTATATTGTATGAAATAAGCTCACAAAGCTGATATTTTAATTGTTAAACAAATTCATATTTAGGAGCCCAGTAACAGATCAGACCACAACTTACACCTTGCTTTCTACATTCTTAAGCCAATGATTTTAAAGCACTGAGATTTAGGAGATGTAATCACAACAGCAAA
This sequence comes from Hemichromis elongatus, assembly GCA_015108515.1. NCBI lineage: Eukaryota > Metazoa > Chordata > Actinopteri > Cichliformes > Cichlidae > Hemichromis > Hemichromis elongatus. The sequence continues at coordinate 4,823 of VUQR01012446.1, read as the reverse complement.
CCAAGTACTGCCGGAGCTTATGGTGATGTCATCACTGTTGGTCTTTATCACCAACCAAACTACTTGTGATGCGACAGGTCTGTAAATAAGTGTATGGCAATCAGTCAAGACCTAACTGCCTCATGTACCATAGTGATGGTTACTCCTGACGTACTTTAGGTTCTCAAGCAATGTGTCCTAAAATATCTCCAGGAAATGTTCAGTGTAAGGAAAGGATGGTCAAGGTTCAAACCTCTGGCCACTGGGGGCAAAAGGTCAAAATAGTAAAAGTCTAAAATGAAAGAGGCTCACACGCTTGCTGAAAAGCTTTGTATCACCTTGATTTACTTGCTGACCTCTTAAAGAATCCCTCGGTAGCTCAGTGACATCACAAAGAGGTAAATATTAGCTTACTGTGAGATCAGAATCAGCAAAGGGCCATGTGTTTTGAGACTTTAGGTCTATATTTAGGTATCTAAGTGTAATCGGGGAGAATCTTTTTTTCATAAAAAGCACAGAAGCACACATGATGGTGATGCTTAGTGATCACAAGTATTTTGGGGTGCTTCTAGCGGGTCTAAATTCCACAACTCTTTGTCCCTGTGGATGAGGTGACATGGACACTTTCAGATGTTTTACTCCTGTTTGCTCTGCAAATTCCAGGATTGCCTCATGGTGAAGAGGGAAGGAGTAAGGAATGCGGCAGCCTTACAAACTCAGATGCCATAAACTCATCTAAAATTGTGACCAAGCTATAGGATGGCAACTGTTAAACTGTTAAAAGCAGATTCTTAACAGTCAGTTCCTATGGTGATGGGCTTTATAACTGTAAAATGTACACTTGCAGCCCTTCAAATATTGTAAAATGCATTGACAGTTGCCATGTTAAACTCAATTGGTAGGATGTATATGCACTATGCGCAAGTATTGATGATTTGCAGAGTAGAGTTCACACACGATAGTTAAGAAGTGAGAATAAATAGCAGAATGGGGACACACTGGTTACATCTAATAATTAAAGACAGCCCATTTCCACACAATTACATGGCTACTGTGTCTTCTGTCTAGCTACCATTCTATGTGCCATCTACTCGCTTAGACTGTTAATGAACTATGTTCTATATTTGGGCCAAATGAGTCTTTTAATTAATTGTCTAGGTGGTTATCCCTCCGGATGTGTTTAGGCAGAAACACAAATACTCAATGTAACTCTCATTAGGGGATTTTTTCAACAGCATGCATTATGCATCATAAACTTTCTGAGGGCACAGAAGGAGCTTGCCAGCTGGTGGAAAAACAAAGCCACTCTATCTTATATACTGCATGCAAGTGAGTGTTCATGTGAGCAGTGAGTCTCCTAATAACTCACTCTGCAGCCACAATAAGATACATGTGGGTAAATCAATCCAAATATTGGCGTATTGATACCAGTGCCGGTATTGGTGTCGGATCAATGCTAGTGTGATAGAATCTATAATTCTGTCCTCTATGGTCAGTATGTTGCCCAATTGTGTAATTTTTTTAAATGAAAAAATACCCCTCGTACATGAACTATGAAAAATGTCTGAACCTTTGTTGACTCTCATGTCTGTTTTATTGATAGTCTACACCTAAAGTGTTTTAAAGACAGACACATTTACATTCCAGGTCTCCAAAAACTCAGTTTCAAAAAACATTAAAGCTGAAAAGTGTGTTTTGTATTGCTGAAAGCAAACACCACAGTGATTTAGTGGTCAATGAAAGGTGTTCATAATTTACAAATGAATGAATGAAATCATGATTCATAATTCATGGTTTATAGATGATTTATTATTGATGAATTAATTTAATAAATAATGACACACTGCTCTGCTCTACATAAGCTGCCTTTATAGGCTAAAAGTACGTGTATCGCTATTGGAGTCGGCAATCAGCATTCACTTGGTATCAGATCCATTTGCAGTATTGCACAGCTCTACTGTGAATACAATCAGCTTTCATTTATTAATGTGATCATGAAGAGCTTCCTTAGTGTCCTTACCAGCTCCATACTGGAGTGAAAAGTAATTTCCTCTTTCACAAATTTTCTACATTTTATTGGTCTTTACATTTTTTCGCTGCTTTAGTGAGTTACTAACTTTCCAGTCATTATCTTGTGAAACAAAAGTGCCTTTAAAGGAGGAAAAAGGAGCAAAATGCAGTTTTTTAATTAACTTGCATTAATTAACTTATTTGCAACACATCCAGATTTACTTTAGTCTCATATTTTATCTTTTATGTCTTTCACAAGTTGAGTGTGAGTTTCAAAATGTGAAATGCTGTATGAGTAGTTTATGAAGGTACTGAAACTTATTTAAAGTTTCCTGTGTGGATTATTTAGTGAGTTAATAATACACAACACTGGTAGCATAAAGTACAAATTCTCGAGTTTTACTGCTGTTTACGTGCACTGTTGCCATCCTGAATAGCAAAGTTGGGGTTCGTCCACCTAAAGGGGCATTCCAGCTGAACATTATGGTTGGTAACTCAGCTTTCCGACTACCTACTTCAAATGGAACCGAGCAAGTAACCAGGAATAAATTATTTTTTTCCCTTTTTGAAAAAGACTATATTATCTACCTGTTAAAGCTGCAAGAATGTTCTCTTTGGCTACTTGGTGGCCCTAGAACTGATATATACTCATGATAGTCTCATTCTTGTGTGATACATAAGCTGAGATCTAATGATGTACTGAATCAGTACACCGGGCCTACTTTCACATGCTGCAGGATACAAAACGGAGGAGTTCAGACGGTGAGCAGCAGTCAGGAGGGCCCATTGAGGCTTCATTAATGGAGCAGGAAGAGAGTTAAAGCACAAGGGCAAACCCCCCCCTCCCCCCCCTTCCCCCCCAGCTATCGTGTACGGTTCACACTGCAAGTCAAAGTGTGTGTCCGTGTCTGAGCGTGTGTGCGTGGTGGCGCATTTATTGCATTTATATGAGATATGAGTTATGTGTTTGTGTGGGAGGGAAGAGAACAATTACAAGCAAAGATCCTTAGAGATCAAAACTGCCATGAGGTGTTTAGACTTAAGATACAGAACATCTACAAACATCATAGAAGTGTTTATTTAAAAAAAAAAAGATGGTTTGGGTGGATAATCCCATTAATGAAGGATAACCTCTTTAGAGCAAGTTTTCTTTTTACTATGTTACATATTTGCCGTAAATATTTGATACCAATGAGAACATCGTCCACGTTAACAGTACTCGGTTACCAAATCAGGCCTGAGCCAGTAAGCTGACTCAGCTGACACTTGGCTGTTGGAGATTCAACAGGACATCCACCCTTTTGCACCACTGTGTCACTTTGGAACCGCACACACGCGCTGTCCGTTATATACAGATGCTTTCAGTTTACCCTCAGGAAAGCCACACTGCTGGTCTCTGTTCAGCCTCTAAAGTCTCACAAGCAAAGAGCATGGCAGTTTACGCAAAGGAAATAAATGCGAACACACAGTCAGAGCTGAATAGCAGAGTCACACTTTGTGTACATGCTGTATATATTTAGGTGGCGACACACGTCAGAGCTACTAGGTTGTCATAAGAAACCTGTCAAACACACATGTCAAAACTGTCCTGGAAACCGTCTGTCGTCACAGGCAGACAAACAAAACTCTAAGAAAAAGAGTATTTTTAGTCTGAAGCTGTGACTGAATGCTCCCTCCAGGTACTCATCAGCAAGCTTTCCACCACACTTGGTGCTGACTTAAGTGTTCGCACTTTTGCTTGCACAGGCGTTCACACCAGGATGTTATTTTCCCTTCTGTTTTGGACAAACGTTGAATAAACACTAATGATGAAATGTGATCGACATGAGTAAAACCAAAGCTCCTGGCAACAAAGGATGTGTTTCAGTGATTTGCACTGGAAGGTATTACCACTGAAATACAGTCAAGTAGGGGAAGCAGATCTACATAATCAGAAAAAAACATATCAATGTGTAATGAACTTTTTAACTACAGCAGAGCATGTAGATGTTAAAGCTGAAACTTTCTAAGTACAAAAGGCTTCTATTTTAAATACTAACATACGTGCTCATCAGAGATTAAAAGTAAAAGAAGACATTTTCAGGTACATTAATGTCTATTGTGAACTAGGCTTAACTGTTTTTAAGGTGTTTTTTCCCCCAGGTGTGTGCCAGAACAGGTGGTGGCAAACAGCCAGCTGCACTGTATCTGAGCTCACATAGATGAATTAATTACTCTGCTTTTTACTGAATCTAGCATATCACAGCATTCATGAGGGAAACACTCCTGTTTTATCGTTGTCATCCACTGCTGGCACTCAGCAGAGGGATGTGAGGATTTTTTGCCTCTATAAATTCTGGCATAACCTTTCACAAAGTGATATTTACTCTCAGTCAGATTTCCAATGCTTCCTCCATCCCACCCTTCCCCTTTCTCTCTCTCTCTTTGCCCCTTTCTCCCTCACCCCAGTGACTCCACCCTGCAGCAGATAAAAAGCTGAGTCCTCAAGGTGTGCATGTGTTATGAGCTCACTTGCCAGAGTTCTCTTTGCGTGGTTGTCTGCTGTTCTGTCTGAGAGTCTGATTTTTTGCCAGTGAAGTCATTTACAAAGGTAAGGATTTATTGAAAATTTGTATTTTGTCTTTTATATACTTTTCTTCTTTTTGTTTGTTTTAGTTATTTGAACCCACCTGCATGAAAGATGATTCCTTTTTTCAATTTCTTGTAAATGTTAAATATTTCAATTACTTTTAATATCATTTTGAACGTCTCAGTTTGTCAAAGACCATCACATTTAAAGCATAATTTTTAATAACACTTGAAATGGCATTCATTTTAAGGTATCCAATTCTGTC
>VUQR01012445.1:44720-60339 GCA_015108515.1 Hemichromis elongatus | reverse complement strand
GAATTTACAGAAATTGTAAAAGTTTTATTATATATGTCGTTGTCGGGACGATAGATGCCTTTTATCGGGATATAAGATTTTGGGCATATCACACAGCTCTAAGTACTTCTCTTTTTTTTCTTTTTTTTTTCTTTAAATGAGAAAAAAAAGGAGTGGTGATTATATAACTATTCACTGAATACAAAGAAAATGTACTATATCGTGATATCGGGATATGAAATGAAATATCGGAATATGAGATTTTGGTCATATCGCACAGCCCTAATATAGATAATCCTGTAAACCTCTGTTATCTTTGTCTAACAATAAAATCTGATTAAATATGCAAAAAAAAATCTAAAAACAAAATAATCACAATAATTTGACAGTTTTCCTGAAAGGTTGTAAAATATGACTGGTTTAAATTTTTAAACACTAATATTTCACGTCTCGTGTGTTTTAGCAATCACAATACAATACTCACACAAATCAAAGTGTAGCAGTATTTATTCAGAAAAGCAACTAATTAAACATTTAAAATATGCACTTCAGTAAAACATAAAAGTGAAGCCTCAGAAGACAGACGGATTCGTCTTACAGCAGAAATACACACACCGTGTGTCAACACTGATGTCCTTGTGCATGTGCCATATTGTCCTACCTTTTTATATTTTTTGGAAAACAATTATTTGTAGTTGGGTTTTTTCACCTACCTAAAAAAAGCACTTTGAGTCAACCAGAAAATGTTGCATTAAAAAAAAAAAAAAATTACGCAGCATCCCCTACTCATCTATCACACAGTGTATGTATATATTGTGCTATTTCTTACTTATTGTATTGTCTGTTTTTGTTACCGTTTGTTCTGGAGCACTGTAACCAACATAATTTCCCCTAGGGATCAATAAAGTATTCTGATTCACAATAACAAATTAGCATTTATCAATTCATCAAGGGTATATGTGAGTGTGCATGCATGCACATTGTCAATTTTGAAGAGAATGAGGAAGATATACACTGGATAAACAACTAAAAATGCAGTGCCCTGTGCGTGTGTGTGGCTACCTGAGCGGGAAGTCAACAAGTGAGTCCAGTTTATCCCTCATGTAGCGACTGTAGGAGAAGCGTTTAAGATGGACCACCAGCACTGGTGGAAGAGACCACAAGTCCAGCTTCTTTGTGGCCTGCTGGTGCTGCTTACAGTTGGGACAATACCTGTGAGAAGATACATACATCACCTTTTAGGTGCTGTAACCAGACACACTTTAACAACTAGTATTTTGAATCGTTTGTTTTCACTGCTTCTCACCAAGGGTCCTCTGCCCCCAGTTTCTCCTTTGTGGTGAACAGTTCGATGCAGTCCTTCAGCTTGAAGAAAGCCTTTTTTTGAGGTTTGTACTCCATGCTCTCGTGCTTGTCAAAGTCCTGCTCCCAGAGACACACGCGTATAGTTGTTAGAGTAAAACACTTCTGAATTTGTTGTCTGAAATGACATGAATTCAAATCTGTGGCAAAAGAACATTTAACTTTGAAAGAAGCCATTCAAAAGTACAGTTAGAGGCAAGTGTTGTCAAGATCTCAACTACTACTCCTAACAGTATTGCTTATGGTACTTCAACAGTAATATTAATTAAAAATTTAATAGGTTTTAAGATAAAAACCAAAAAGAAAGAATTAATGTATATGCTGTATCTGTAAATTAAACGGCTATAAACACCGTTTCAGATCATTATCTATTAACGGCCACATTGTGATAATCTTAAAGCACATTGTACAAAAGGTACAATTACAACAACATTAAAAACAAAAACATTTTTAACTTGTAAATCTGTTGACTCTTGGTTGTGGCACATATGTGGAGCAACTAGAGATGAACTACAAGCTAGGTAGTCAAAAGCTGTGCAAACTGTGCCAAGTTAAGACACATTATTCATGTTTGAACACCAAATAAAAGTGGCATCACAGACTGAAGTGTCCTTTCTACTATCATTACTAGCAGTATAGGTTAACTTGATATCGACAATCAGAGTCTTTGGCTACGTTCACACCGCAGGCCAAAGTGCATCAAATTCGGGTTTTTTGACCCTATGCGACCCATATCCGATCATGGTATGACAGTGTGAACAGCACAAATCCGATATTTTCAAATCCGATCTGGGTCACTTTCGTATGTGGTACTGAATCCGATACATGTCCGATGTTTTAGAAAGCGACTGCTGTTTGAACAGTCGTGTCGCATTAAATCCGTCTTTTACGTCACTGACACAAGACAGACGCCAATTATCAGCGCTGGAGAAGACAAACGAGAAAGCATGATGGTAGAAACTGGAGACGGAGCGAGTCAATGGACAGAAGCTGAAGTTTTGGAATTGATTAACACAAGCTAAACTTTTAGGGTCGTATTGTAACCGGGCTGTGTTCGCCATTTTTACTTCCATAAACAGAGCGCGTTGTGTGTAACATCTTTTGTTGCGCACGCGGGCCGCTTAGAGGGCCGTGAACGTCCACACTAGAGCGCGCTTGCTGTCACATTTTATTTGTAGTGTGAACAACCACACAAAAAAAAATCGGATTTGATCAAAAAATCGGAATAGAGCATTAAGACCTGCAGCGTGAACGTAGCCTTAGTGTGAGTGAAAACAGTCTGGTTTTAATTTTTAGTCCAAGTTATTCAGACCAGTAGCATACAAGTAGGGTTTGATTGGATGTAGGCAAAAAGTGTGAAGGCAGAATAAAAGAGACTGAATGTATCCAAATGCAATATGACAAAGCAAATAAAAAAAAACATAAAATAAAACCTAAATTTCAAAACATAACTAGTAAACAGAAGAGAATGGTTTGGCTCAGGTGTTCACCAGTTACACCGGAAGCTCCCCAAACACTGGCCAATAGGTTTCCAGATTGATTTTGGAGTAACAAGTAGAAAATGATCATTTATTTCTCCAATAACAAGAGCAGAAATGATGACGCCGAAGCTTGTCGATACCATTACTGTTAAACAAATTCAGCCCTGGCACCGTTTAATACCAAGTTATCGTAGCCATCCCTACTCAGTTCCTTTCCCTCAGATTAAAATGCGTGACGTAAGAGGTAATATTTACAGATCACTTTGATCACCGTGTCATATAGTGAGGAGAACTAGGGTTTCAAACCTGTGGGCTCTTGATTACAAGACATTTGGAATAGTCACCTCGGTTTGCCGCTGCTCTTCTCTGTGCAGATATCACTACATGATTTTGTTCCACACTGCTTAGCGTCTTGCAAAAATGTGGTCGAGCTGCACTACAACGGCTACACTGTGAAAGCAGACAATGTCGCAGCTCCCAACATTAGCTTTACCTCGACAACAGTCTCGTCAAAATACTTCTTCTTGATTTCTGGTTCCCAGTCCAAGGAGAGATAAGAGCGGTCTGTAAAAATAAAAAAAAATTAAAATTATTTTATCACTCAGAATGATTTTATTGGTGATCAAGGAAGAATACCAAAAAATAAAAAAATTAAAAAAAATTAAAAAAAAACACTTTTCATTTGCCATTTCAATGATGCTAAAACAAAAACAGCAGAGTTGAGTACAAAACTGTTATAATCCTTGGATAGTGAATCCCCGTTTCAGCCCGCTTCCTACCACTAAGTCGGAGGTGTCCCTCGTCAAAGCGGATCTGCCTGGTGTCCTCCTTGATGAGTGAGAAGTCAGTTTTCCCCATGTTATTGAACTGGAATGTAAAAAGTCTCTTTCTGTTGTGCCCCGACGTCTGCTGGCCTTTGGTGGAATTCTGTGGGCCGACCACGCCATTCTCAAGCTCATTGTCCCCGCCCACAGAGTCCTCTGACTGGCTGTTGTCATTTTCAGAGGGCAGCTCCTGATCCTGACTGGACTCGTCGTCCTGCTCATCGGTCTCCATCTCACCTGAAAGAGGACAGTGGGGCTTTCAACAGCAAACACTAAGCATCACACTTTTTTTTTTCTTTTTTTAAAGCATTTCAAAAGGTCAGAACTTTACAAGAAAACTGTGCTGTGCACTTACTCGGTGACCCCTCCTCCAACAGTCCATTAGTGGCATTACCATTAACAGTGTGTTGTTTAGACGGCTGTGTCTCTTCGCAGTCGTCTTCTTCTTCCTCTACAGAAGATCGCACAAACCGACTGCAAACACAAAACGTTTTATTTGAAGCACGGCTTTTGTTTTTATTTTCCATTTTTAAATGACACAGCGTTGATAATCTGCAAAAAGAGCTTGTAGATTTTTGATGCCTTACCAGAGGCGCTGGAGCAGCATGTTGTAGAGTTTGTCTTCGCTGAGAGTTCTGGGGACGGCGATGAGGAAGGGTTGTCCAAACAGCGGCGTGCTTGTGTGGTTATACCCTGACTGCTTGTACTTTTCTCTCAAGTGCACTGGGATCACTACGTGGTCCGTGTCCTCTACTCTGTTCACTGCCACCTCAAAGCTGCAGAGAGACATGTGGTGAATCCTTTAGAGTCACGCTGGTTAAGCAAGATGTCGACAAACCAATGAAAAGTGAAACCCAGCATCCTTGTTTAAAAAAAAAAAAAAAAAAGTTATATGTTTTTTTTAAAAATGGCACATGCCTGCAGTTTGTTAAATCTACATAAACTGCAGACGTGTTCTGTCAGCTGCTCATATTTGACACTCACACATAGATATCATCTCTCTCCATAATACTGCTGAGGTTTTCGTTGGTGGCGAAGATCCGGTGGAAACGGTGGTTATAGATGTCAGTTACAATCATCTAAAGGATAAGAGATGGGAGAGTCAGTGCTGAAAATCCTAATTATGGCCAGCAATTAAATTAATCTGCCAATACATCTTAAAAATCCATTTACTAGACTGGTATGGAAAGCTTGAGATAACAGGCAATATAACTTTAATTCATAAGAAAAAACTTTTTGAACTTCATTAACCAGCCTGTGTTTGAAATTATCTTTTTCATAGTTTAAAGTCTTTCATAGTCCTCTCAACCTCTGCAAACAAATCCACCTTCTTTCTTTGTGTATCTGCACTGCAGGAACGTGGCACATTTCCAGAGCCCTGTTTCTGGGGTTTGTTTTAGCTATTACTTCAGGATGGCGCAGGCTTCGAGTGACAGTAGGATACACTGCTGCAAAAGCAGCCAGGATCTGAAAGTCCAGGGTCAATTAAGCCTATATGGAGGATATACAATGTGATTCTTGACTCATTAAAAGGAAAACATTTCCCTTGTGTGTCATCTCAATTTGTGACCTTGAGCAACCACACACAAAGAAGTCATGTAGGGGGAAAAATGAATAACCTAAAACAGCCTGACAAAAAAAATAAATGACCACACTGATCAACATATATTATAACAGCATAATAGAGGTTCATACATATTGAATTCAAGTTTCCTTGGTCTCTAGTTATCCTCCGTGTCCCTGCTCCTCATCTCTCCCTTTATCTGAAAAACATGCAACATTTCCCCTCACCAGCTTCTGTAGCTAAGAGGACAAGGGCTATTAAAAAGTAGATGTAAACATCACAACATGATAACAGAGGCAGGATTCCTGCACAGACCAGTGCTTAATATTCTACCTTTTCAGCAGGCACGCCTGACAGGTTGAACAGGGAGGTACACAGGTCAGAAATGTAGCCCACTTTCGGCACAGTTAGTTTGTACTAAGAGGAAAAAACAAAACAAAATAAAAACAAAAACATGATTACTGCCTGCTGTTCATACATGAAATGGCACAATACTGCTTACAGTAGTTAATGTTTTTGCTCAGCTTGTTACCTGTGTGGGTTTGGCCAGAGGGTCCAGTCTGACTAAATAAACCTCTAGTGTCCGTTCTTTCTTCATGGGCAGTGGCAGGGTCAAGTAGCAGAAAGGATCAAAGGTCACAGAGATCTTAGAGCACACAGGACACACCAAAGTCGACTTGAAAAGACCGTGGAAGATGTCCACAATAATGGAGTCATTTCTCTTAATGTGGTTCTCCCACGCCTCCTCCGCCACCACCTGTATAAAAAAAAACACAAAAGAAAAAAAACAGGTGTATACAGAATTTCATCAAATGTAACTAAATAATAACATAAATATTGCTTTGCTCTTTGCCACTTTTCTCACCTTATCAGGCCGACCATTAGCATCCTTGAGCTGAATGTAGGGCTTCTTCCTGATGCGGTTCAAGTCCTCGTGTAGCCCATCCAAAAGGAAAGCCAAAAGCTCATGAGAGTCCTGCTGCTGGTAGCCCGAGAACTGGGGAGCAAAGCGACCCACCTGGGTCTGGATGATTAAAAAAATAAATAAAACACTTTTTGGAAAAAATGACGTGGGTAGAGGAGCAAAATCAAGTCGATCTCATCGTAATACATCACACTGAAAAACCAGACTCTTTAAAAATAATATAAGCTGTCCATGCACTCCATTCTGTAGGCCATAGGTGTTAAACAGAAATTGTTTCAACCTTTATATGCTCAGCACCTGTTGCAATTAGCTAATGAAAATATGAAAAAGGCATTTTATCACTATTTAATAAACATTCCCAGTAACGATTTCAAATATCTTTAACTTCATACAAAGTGCTGTTTCTATTTTGCTTGTAGAGTAAGGACTTCATCTTAGTGAGAGAAATCTAGTCTGTTTTTGGCCTGAACAAGTGCATTAAAGTCAGGGTAAATGAGGTCTAAATTTGATAGTTGCTACCTGAGAATCTGTACCTGGATTTATTAAACTTCATCACTAAGACTGTTTCCTCACAAGTGAATTATTTTAATGAACAACATGGTTCATTTTTGGCACTGGCTTCCCCAACGCCAACTGGTGTTGAACACAATGCAAAAACACCAGTTTCAGTAACTGACATTTTTCCTTGTCAAGTTTGGACAGTAAACAAATCACTCTCTGTCAGTCTCTTTCGCTGAGTGCATTACTGCCAGCTCCATAACCTCAAAGTCTTTTGTTATCTCAAGTACAAACATAATAACTTGCTTGTGTCACAGACAGCTCTCATCCAGAGTCAAGGAGGAAAACTCTAAATTGTCTGCTTCTTTTTCTCAGAGGGTACGCAGTCCTTCAAATGTTTATTCCTAGTCTGCATTAACCAAATTCTTGTATTTCTCAATTCAAATTGCAGTAAATAAATTAATGTGTTGTTTAAAAGACTTCAGCCTGGATCATTCTTTTAACTGTTAACTGACAGCTTCCAGGGCTAGCAAACTAAAATCTCTCATAAACATTGATTAACATTCACATTTGCTTACTATTTATCTAACTTTAGGGACAAAAAGTGACAAATTTTCATTTCCCACAAATCGAGGCATTCGTGGCTCAAAGAGTTGGCACTTAGTCTTGTAATCGGAAGGTTGCCGGTTCGAGCCCCGGCTCCGACAGACTCGGTCGATGTGTCCTTGGGCAAGACACTTAACCCGTTGCCCGTTGGTCAGAGGGACCGGTGCACCAGTGTCCGGCAGCCTCGCCTCTGTCAGTGCGCCCCAGGGCAGCTGTGGCTACAATGTAGCTTGCCATCGCCAGTGTGTGAAAATGTGGATGACTGAAATGTAAAGCGCTTTGGGGTCCTTAGGGACTAGTAAAGCGCTATACAAATACAGGCCATTTACAAAAACAAAAAAACAACAACAAACACACAAAATAAGCTATTCTCTGGGACAAAGGCCTCACAGGTCCTTCCAAGACCAGATGTGGCCTGCGGCACATACAGTGTGCATATCTATTTATGTATTCCACTGAGGAGTAACATCATGAGATTTTTAGCTCCCACAGACTGATGCAAGCCTTCATCTGTCCAGCATCCATCAAAAACATTTTTAACATATGTGAAGATTCAAACAGGAAGGTTCTATTACACATGACCGCTTCACCTTTAATATATATATTTTTTTCCGAGGAATTACCTTGAAAGGCCTCGGGGTGACGTAGCTGTATTTGCCTGACCACAGCTGTTTAATAAGCTCTGCGTAGGCTCTGGCGATCTCTCCCTTCATGCCCAGTGGATTGTCCTCATTCAGCTCATCTGTGTACTTGTCTTTGAGGAAGTACTCCGTCAGCGGAGGGATATTGCTTAAACACTAAAACACACGAACAGGAGAGAAAAATTATCTTCCAACTGGATATTTTTTTTCAGCTTTCTCTGTAGTATTTTGAGTAAAAATTGGTGTGCTAATTAATTCAATTCAATTCAATTCAATTTTATTTATATAGCGCCAGATCACAACAACAGTCGCCTCAAGGCGACTAATTAGCATAGTTCCGGACTCTAAAGAGCTCCACGAAAGATTACCTGCACAGCAGAGTTCATGAAACAGGTGTTGCCGAGGTTTGAGAGTCCACACAAGCCTGAGCGCTCGCTCTGCCTGCTCTGGTCCGAGTAGTCATAACTGTTGCTGTAAGGGTGGTAGGATGGTAGACTATAGCTCGAATTCTTCACACTGTACAATCAGAAATACAGATATGGGGAGATTAAACATGGCTGTTTGTGGAAAGTCATGAACACTGATGCACAGAGAAATCTAATAATGACAGACAACATCAATATTAAATCAAAATAAAGTTTTTAACAAAAAACAAAACTTTACAAAGACTAGAAGGCACACAGCTTCACTATTTTCCCCCCCAATCTTTACAGCTTCCTAGACAATCATTAAGAGCCTTAAGATTGGCCTGCCCAGCTGCAGCAATCAGCAGACCTCTGGGAGCTCGATAAAGCAGCGTTGGCCGTTTCTGGCTCCCATTGGTCAAGGGAAACTGCTGCGATGGCGGTGGAGGCAGTTGCCTCGCAGTTCAACACTCGGTGGTCCACCCTCCTGCCATCCAGCTCCACCGCCTCAGGCCTCAGGCACCACCAGCAACACAGGAGCATGACATCTCAGCCCCACCCCGGCCCTTGCTGGCCTGCATGTCCGCACAAAACTAGACAGCCAGCAGCTTCGATGGGGTTTGCTTGGGTCCCTTGTATGAAAAGTTGGGGTATCTGAGATCAGGAAGGAAAGCCCGGCTCCAGTACTGACTGTTGACTTTGAGTCTTAACTGAGCTCAAGCCGATCCAGCTCCAGAAGCAGTTTGAATAAAGTCCAGGTGAAGTTTAGGCCTGAATCTGTTTCCAAGTCCAGCATAGGCCGACCTTTAAAACTGTACAATTCAATGCACATGAAAGCACACATTCTGGTCTGTCTCAGAGTTAACTGGGCAGCTCCCCTCTCCTCATTTCTCCCAGTCTTCTTGGTTGGGCTCGATCGCCTGTCATCTCGTTATCCTCTCTGCTTCAATTTGTTTCCCCCCCGTCCTATGCCGTCCTGTCCTCTGCTCCTCCCTCTGGCCTGCCTGCTGCTCTCTGCTGCTCTACGGCTACCAGCAGATATTTATAGCAGCAGCAACAGCAGCAACAGCAGCAGCAGCAGCAGCGAGGATGCTCAAGACTGCTGCTGCTGGAGGTAGAGGTGCACAGAGAGAGAAAGAGGGAGGGCGGGAGAAGCAAAGAGAATGGGGGGGAGGGGCGGACAGTACAAGGGGGGAGAGGATGACAGAAGAGAAATGAGATGGGGATGGAGGGAGCAGCTGATCCACTGCATCCAGCTGAGGCTGCAGTATTCACAGGACCAACTCACTTTTCCAGAGAGGAGTCGAGACATACGTACAAAGACACAATAATACAATCATGCCAGCACATAATTTATCCCATTTTCTCATACTAGCATGCATATATCACTGTTCGTCTAATATACACAAGCTCACAAATTCCTGCTCTTTTTACCTTCTGTTGCTGGTAAAACACAACCTCTGACACTCTGGACTAAGTAAATCACACTTTGACACACCCTTCTTCATCCTCTTTAATATGTCATGGCTGTCTCCATGAGAGGTTTGAAAGAGGATGATCTAAATAAATAAACTCCAACCCAGAGAAAGGGGTGGTTTTATAATCATCAGGGGCAGTATGTGTGTACCACCAGGCGATGAGAAGATGAGAAGTGGGAACAGATGAAATGTATTCTGAAGGTCACTCAGACTGCAGAACGTGGGCATCGCAATGAGCTCGGAGGAAGGGAGAGGTAAAGGGATCAAAAGAGACGGAGGGAGAGAGTGAGTGTGTGAGAGGAGCAGAGACTGGCCGCCAGAATCAGGGGATGCTACCTCGCAGGACGGTGACACCTAATGCGGTTGCAGAGCATCGCTGGCTGAGGCTAAACTGACCAGGCCAAAACCGCAGAATCAAAAAGACAAGGGTTATGTATTATGGGAACACTTTATATGAAAGGGGGGGAAAAATCCCTATATATAATTTAGAGAAAAAAATTACAGTGCTGCTACTACAGTGAATCAGGGACAGGAGAGCTGCTGAGAGTAAAGATCCAATTTCCCCAAGTCACCCACCCTGTGCATTCAACAATCCATCGAGTGTGCAGAAAAAGATGCCACGGCTGTGTGACAATGAAAATGTGCAACTATGCTTCAAGTACAAGTCAGATGTACAAGCTGAAAATTTGTCCAAGTATTTTATTGTGCAACTTTTACAAGTTCAAAGAAAGCCTCCGTTCATTTTAACACCTTCATTCTTCGTCAGTATTGATTTTTAAGGTGGCCAAGCCTGTGACCATCGATTCTGCATTTCAACAGTACTGAGAAATGTAATGCATGTTTATTATCTACCACGCGCAGGCACACAAGCACACAAACACACACCTCCAGCATGCAGTAAATCACACGCATTACATGAAGGGAGTGAACAGTGAACAGTGTCCACTGGACAGCGAAGGCAGAAAGCTCCACCCACAGAGTGTACGTGCATCGTTTGCACATGGCTGACAGAGCCTCTGGGTCAAACAATACACAACAAACAACATATTTAGGCAACGGTTCAATATTCTCAACACGTAGGCTAGCAGTAGAGCTGCATGACTGGGCATAAACGGAATTATTTTTGCAGACTAACGCATTCATTTGTTAACCAAGTTAACGAATGATCTAAGAAAACCAGACTGTGATTTTTTTCTGATACTGTCAAAAGCACAGACTGCTTTCCGTTAAACTGATGTCACAGATTGCCGAGCATTACACAAAATAAAGAAATAAATGGCCTCAAAAGGGCAGTATATACATAAATTTAAATTTAGGGAACAAAGCTATTCTAAATATAAGAAACTGCTCAGATTTTGATTAACATTAGCACTGCTAAACATTCAGTTACAGGCTGGCTTGAATGGGTATGGGGAATGGAGTGCGGGTCCAGGGATTTTGGAGGTGACTGCAATGCAACACCGATTGAAGGCTTAGGCTAATTATTCTACAGCTACCAGGTAGTAGTACTCTATAGCTGTAGCATAATCAGCTTAACATAGTAGTGTTTCTGGTGCCACTTCCCAGGTTAGCTACAATGGCATTGGAAGCTGACTTAATTTATTTATTCAGATTTTTAAATGCAGAAAGGAAGGTCCAAAGTAATGAAAAAAGCAGATTCCACCAAAGTTCAACTGCCTGATGAGTCAGTCAGACTTTGGCAACTGCTCTCTATGCTTCAGGAAATGAATAGGGTGATATGGGCAGTCATCTCAGTTTTAGCAAAGATTCTGTCCAAGTCGCTCTGAGGTTTGTGGATATGGGCATCATTTTAATAACAGGCCACATGCAGACTCCCCTCAGGACTATCAGCTACAAAGACATGGCAGGTATTAGAAAGGGATTTAAAATAGGAGGTCTAGTTTGCATTATAGATATATGGATCTTATCAAACACTGAACCCTAGAGTAAACATTTTCTACTGGAAACCTTATGGACCTCCTTCTTTTAACTTACGCAAGAACAGGAGAAATATCCTCTCACATTACCAGCTAATCTATTAGGAACACGAACTTGAAAGTGAGTAACAGCATGATGTCGGGTTGTAGTTAAATGTTCGAGGTTTAAGTTTTTAAATCTCCTGAAAGACATGTTTAGATCTAGTCTGGTGTTAAATCAAATAACATACAGAAACAAGGATTTTTTTTTTTTGCACCACAAAACCTCATGGAAAGTTGTTAGATGAAATAACCACCACAGCATAGCCCAAGCGATGCAACCACAGCTAGCCAATACTGTCATCAAGTGGAAACTAGATTTGCAAATTTGAGTAATATAAGGCACCCAGAGGCTCCAGTCGACCGTTTTTTATTAAAAGAAAAAAAAAAAAAAAAAGACTACTGTCACTGAAGACGTTCTAAGAGATCAATCCAACGCAAGAGCCCTCCCCCCCCTCCCTTCTATCAGCTCTTACAGCTAAAAAGGCATCATCAGAGAGATGATTTAGAACCCCCAAATCACAGCCAGAGATAGACCTGTACAAAACAGAGTTAGATGAATTTCATAGTGCAAAGCTACAAACAGCTTCAGTAATTAAATTATAGAACGAGTCTGAACACAAGTGATAAAGTCGAGTAAAAGTTTCCATACTTAAGTTAAAAGCAACACATTTTCAAGCCAATTTGTTCTGGCATTCTAGTGACTTCAGCGTGAAGTTCTGTCCTCAACTCCAGGCTGCACATCAGGCTCCATATCTCCGGCTGTTGGCATCCAAACCCACCCCTATGCTATTCAACCCACAACTATGCCTTACTTCCTGCTGTTGAAGCTGCTGTTATGATTGTTTGTGAGAGATGAAGGCGAGATCTTTGGCAAAGCAGAGAGATTGGAAGCACCAGATGACCTTCAAAAGATAAAGAATAGATCATGAATTAGAGTGGAAAATAAGGAGCTGTTCCAGAAAGCTGAGCGCCGATCAAATTAAAATTAAACAGGGATGAAACAAAATAAACGGAGTGATATGTCAGCAACAAAAGGTCGAGTAAAAAAAAAGACAAGAAGGAAACTCAGGCAAAGTCACAAAGGGAAGAAATCTTTGACAATGATGCAGTGCTGCAGTGATGTAGCAGGGAAACTTTAAAACTGTTACACATTTCATTCTGCAGGTTTTCCAGAGTGGAGGATAACGGCAAGATCGATGGGGGAGATCCCCACAGCAGGAAATCTGATGCGGTGTCACATCATATTACTGTTTTTCTTCAAACCTACTACATACAAGTCATATGCCATTCAATAATACAATACTAAAAGACACAAGTAAGAAAAGCGACAGTAGTGTTTGAGCAAAAAGTAGGAATCTGATTCCATTACTGTAGTACCACTCATTAGAGCCAAAGAAATGCAAGCCAGGCAGTGTGTCATTCACTCACTTGGGTGCCATGGAGCCTCGGGGCCATGTGCCATCCTCGTTCTTCTGCTCTATTACGAGAACCTGCGGGAGAAAGCATAAAGAAAAGAGCGATCCATCTGCTTCCACTACTTTAAACACACAAGACGTTTGAAATTCTACTCTGTGTCCAAGTGTTATTGGCTTGCTTTATCTGAATTTATATTCCCAAAAAGTCAAAGATCCCTGATTTGATCTCACAAAAATCCCTTTTGCGTCATTCGGAGTAAAATTCTGCCAAATGGAATACGTGGAGATACCCCTGTGTTGAACCCTTGTGACAAAGCATTGGCTGGAAGCAGCTATTATATTTTATCTGTACCAGAGCTTAGACAGCTTTACAATCCAATTGTGGCAGCAGGGTGGAGTACAGGTGTATATGCTCATGATTATGCAGAAGGCAGCACACCCACACTGTAGAAAAAAGTAAAAGATATTGTAGGACAAGGTGCCTCTAAATATATAGAGAAATGTCGCCCGGTTCGTCCCACAGATGAACTTAAACTCTGCCGTTATACACCCAAGTTGTCAACGGAGGTCCTTGTTCTGTTCTGCAGCGTCGATGAGTTTATTGTAACAAACAGTTTTCCACTAAGTTAAAGGGGCTTTAAAAAACAGCAGAACAGCGACTGCTGTTGCCAGATTCAGTCCACGACTACACTGCAAAAGTTACAAATCTTACCAAGTATATTTATCTTATTTCTAGTCAAAATATCTCATTAAACTTAAAAAAAGACACATTTAGCTACAAAGCTACAAAATATTTTTTGCTTGAAATAAGTGGGGGGGGAAAATCTGCCAATGGAACGAAAAGTCTCTAGTTTCAAGATGCACTGTCTAAAAACAAGTTTATATATCTCACTGAAATGCTTAGATAGTTCAACTAGAAATGAGACAAATATCCTTGGTAAGATTTTGAGTTTTTGCAGTGTAGGGAGCTGGAGGGCATCTGGCCACCCAGCACACTAGATTCTACAGAGTGGGCAGAATGGAGACATGGTAGAAAAGACTTGAAGGAATGGACTTGGTAGACCTAGCTTTCAAAATTAAATAGTGACATGATTGCAGATACTATCATTCTTATATATAAACTGTGAAACACCTAAGTCATCAAGCATACTCTTATTATACCCGCCCAGCGTCTCTAAGTCATGTCTATCAGTGGGAAACATTGAACACTGTTACTGGGTTAATGTGATTGGAGCAGCAGCAGGTAAGTGCGACAACCCTGTGATGTGGAGCCTGCTGAGTCACTGCAGCCACATGTTTAAATTAATAAATATGTAAAGTCCGCAGGCAGTCTGATGTCAGGTTATATGCGCAAAAATTCAGAGTAGCTCATGAGTTGGCCTGAAACCAGCTTTGCTATAAAGTCTTTAAAGTTGAAGGGTCAATTCAGCAGTTCGTATGTTTTCACTTGCAGGCCTTTTTCTTGCAACAGCTAAAAAACACAGTACCGGGCTTTTCCAGTGTCTGAAATAGAGTTTATTTTAATTTTAGATAGGAGGAGCAGAGAAAAAGAGAAGAAGAACCACCACCTACAGAGATTTAGATTGATCCAACAAAAATAACCGGTTGGATACAGATTCCAAGAAGATCGAGAAAAGACAAGTTTTCTGATATGACCGGAAAATGTACATCTACCAAAGAATATGAGGGAAACCATATCTAACTGAAACTGTTACTGAGCTCGGGAATGATGCTCTAATGCCATATTCTTACACATCTGACAATTTTTTTTAAATATCATGTCCCTCTTGAGTAAATGAACCTTCCAGAGTTTAAAACTCTTCTCACATAGTGAGAATTTGAGAGAAAAGTGGAAAAGTTCAAACCTGTCCTTGGTAGAGGCCGGCATCTTGGATGGTGCTGTCAGGTTTGTTGAGAGGCTCAAACGTGTTGCTCATGTACCTGTTCCACAGCCTGGTTTCCTTCTCATCAGGAATGCTGAACAGCTTCCTCATTTCCTTCTCAATCATATCTACAATGATAATAACAAAAAGATGCAGTTTATACTGTACTGTTTAATTTTTTTAAAAGGCATGAAACTCATGTGCACAAACAAAACATACAATAGACCAACCATTAACAGAATAAAGTAAATATTTACTGACACAATTACTTAAGAACAACATGAGCAGAGCGTAAAGTTCTTGTGTTTGAATGCACACGGGAGGCGATTCTAATATCTGAAATCCCAAGGCTATTTTTAGATCTAGGTTGTATATCATTTGTACTTCCAGGAATGTTTTCCTAGCTCAGAAGGAAAATTTGTTTGGTGACCATGCACGGAAACACAAGTCTGTGTGTTTTAAGCTGCAGTCTTTGCACTTTACTATATTCTAACGTTCTAAACAAAAATATCAGTCATGCTTGTGTAAAACATTTTGAAAACATGTCTTACATTTTAGTTTGTTTAGCTCTGATTAAGAG
>VUQR01012445.1:20686-42677 GCA_015108515.1 Hemichromis elongatus | reverse complement strand
TGGGAAAAGAGGGGGGGAGGGGGGGGGGGGGGGGGGGCAAGACACAAACTGATAGATATGGAGGGGGAAGAGGAAGTGCTTCCAGCAGCCATGATGCCATGACTAGCGAGATTTGAAGAGTTGCTTTGAAGGCTAAGGTGGCCCTCACACACAAGTATTCAACTGTAATCACAAACGTATAGGCATTCTTCTTTTTACTCCAGCAAACCTTACATACTTTTATGGAAATATGCAAACAGATAAGCAAACATACTGCGTTTCATTCATAAAAGAAATGAATGAAAGCCAGCTGTAGTTTATTTTTTTTATTTCTTTGTGATAAGTAATCACCCAGTCTTTCAGTATTATTTCAGAGATTCTGTGTAGTGTATCTTTGAAAATCTACCTGAACAACCAAATTATATCAAAAATTAATGTAACAGTTATATAACTATTCTTTGCCATTCTTTTTGTTAAATATCTGTCTTTGTAGGGTCTTATACTATTCACTGTTCAGCAACACTGACCCAAGTTCAAGTTTCTTTTTCCTGCATGTCTGATTTTCTCAAACAGCCTTATTAGCACAATGTTCACCCTTTTAGCCCTACACAAGCCACACTGCACATTAAACCTACTGATTCTGTATCTCAGAAAACCCTTTAAGCTGGCAGCAGAACCCCTTTTAAAAAAATCCATTCACAATCCTATTCTAATAACTGAACCCTTACCTTCCGAGCGATTGGCTCCTGTCCCTCTGTGAGTCCATACCAGCTGACGAGCTTATTCCAGCCTTCTGTTGGGACCAGAATGTAGTCAAGCTCATCAATGAGGTGTTCCTTGATGGCGAGCACATCCCCATCTAGAGGAAGGGAGGGTCATACATGTGCATTTAAACAAGAGAGCATAAAAAACACATTCTGTGGGTCAACACTTACACTATTGATAACACACAAAGAACAAGGTGAGTTGGAGAGCTTTCTATGACCCCCCCTCCAAAGAAAGGCTACTCTCTGGTTAGTAGACAATGTTTTTGTGTATGTATATCACTTTCCCATGAAGCTAACCTACCAAAAACTGCTTTCCCATACATTCATGATCTACTTCTAGAAGGGATAAAATAGAGCTCTAAAGAGATGGACTATTACTTGACTTACCTTTGAGAAGACCAGAGTTATCAACTGGTCCTGGGTAGACATTCTGGTCTCCCATCTGGTATTTGTCCCAGCTGTCAAATCCCACATACTTCTTCCACTGTTTGAACCAGTGACTGTCCACTAGGTACCTGCAAAGAAAGCAATCAAGATTACACCATCTCTACTAAAAGCAAAGTGTGAAAATCAGGAGTTATATAAAAGGGTTTTTTTTTTTCATTTAACTATTGGGCTATAATCCTGGTTACCTTGGGGCTACCATGCAGTGAGAACCCGAAACAAATCTGATTTTGGGAGCATACATTACACCGACTGACAGTTGTAACAGTAGCTTTTAGCCGCCGTGTTGAGTTCAGGTTGCTACAAGCTTAGCCAGCTGGCTCTGTGATTTTGACAGGTGTTTTTTTTCCGACTCCGCCCTGCTGAAGTCGACGGATGAACCCACTGACAGGCAAACCGCTTGGATCATCGGCAAGCTAGCCAAATAGCTGATAGCGTGATAACTATCTGTATCACTCAAACGGCATGTAGCCT
The DNA here is from genome assembly GCA_015108515.1 of Hemichromis elongatus. NCBI lineage: Eukaryota > Metazoa > Chordata > Actinopteri > Cichliformes > Cichlidae > Hemichromis > Hemichromis elongatus. The sequence continues at coordinate 41,013 of VUQR01012445.1, read as the reverse complement.
TACAAGTCCACAGAAAATACGAGACACCGTTTTTTGGAACTGGAGGATAAAACCACCAGAATAAAACATTTAAATTAAGTTTAACTGCTTTAAGTCTGAGCGTGAGCTCAACCAGCGTTAGCCTGTCAAGCTGACACATGAAGCTGACAGGGAGTCGTTAGCTAGCTCGGAGCTCACTGTCAACACGGCCCGGCCGTTTGGCTTTTACATCCTCCGTGGGCTTGACAACCTCAGCAGACCCGGCCCAGGGCCACGCAGTGCCCTTGAAAAGATTACAGTCAATTCTTACCAAGTGTCTCCCTTTCTTAGTTGTGTTTTCAACAGTGCCGCGACCTCTCCTCTTTGGGTATCCAGATCAGCCGCTCCTCCTTCCGCCATCTTTCCTTAGACATTCCCCGGTGCATGGTGGGAAAAAAAGCGGCGCGTCATAGAGGCACGTAGAGACCGACGCCGCTGCTGCAGCCAATCATCACGGGGGAAGCGTGACACCCAGTGGCAAAATTATTCTAGAAAATCTTTCAAAAGTGCTCCATCATTGTGAACGCACGGGCTTACAGCTGGGAAAGAAACGGTACCTTTAAAAATAACGAGCAGCAATGAAGGGAAACAACACAAGTGACACTTTTAAACACTCCGTCAACACTGTAGAAGGGAAAAGTTGAACCAGCTATAATACTGCAATTTTGGGGAAAGTACTTTGAAAGCAGAGTTTTATAAACTGCCCGTTTCCTCACACTATTACGTATCATACGCCAGAAAAAGGAAAATGATTAACAACTGAATGCAGTTCCTGAAGAAAATGTGGTCTGAATGCTGATAGCTGAATGATTGCAGTTGTATATTAGAAAAGCTGACTAATTACAAAAGAAAAAATCTGAATGAATATTAAAGCTTTATTCTTTAAATCGTTCGAAGAGTAAAGAAATCAGTTATCACTGAACATCATGAACTTCAATATCATGAACTATAAACAGCCTTCAGCCAAAGACTAACTGAACAAAAGTACCTGAGTACCTTAGAAGGTCCTTTATACTGACTGTTCAATGTGCAATAATAATAATATAACTGTATCTACATGTTTGCATATTTGCACATGCTATTAGCTGTTTTATTTATTTATATATTTTTCATTTTATTAGGAATTAATATTGTTTTGCTGTGCTGTGCCGTGTTATGTATGTGTTTAACTGTCATAGCAATAATTTCCTGCAAAGGACTAATAAAGTATCTTTCAAGCTATCAATCAATCCAGAAACCTACTCCTGCTATAGCCAGTCGGGTGTACCTTGATAGCACACTCAACATCTTGAGGCAATGGTGCACGACTGACTGGACTGCAATTCAAATGCAATAATAAACTAAGCCCGAGACCAGTCAATATTAATAAAGCAATAATAATATAGTTTTCTTTAAAAAACAACTAACTGTAAACAGTAATCCAACGCTGGAAAGCAACTGAAACTAAACAAGTACCTTTAATAGCATACTTTATACAAGATAAGCTCTTGCAAAGTCAGCAGATGTTATACTTTATCACTTTATAGAACATGATTGTATGAAAAAAAAAACCCATATCAGTAAAATCCTAACATGATTTGCAAGGGATTTGTTCTCCATTTTCATAAAACAGGAGACTTTTGATTGTTAGGGACTGATTTTTTTTTTTTTAAGTTTCATTTGTAGCAGCAGGGGTATGTTCAAAAGACACAGGAAGCCCAGATGCCCCAATTTTCCACTAGCACTTGAATGTTGCACGCATTTGTGGATTTGTAAAAGGTTAAAGTGAAACCCAACTTGCACATGTTACATGTCCCTGTGTATCAGCCAGATGTATTCATTTGTATTTATTCATTTTCTAATATAAAGATTGTAAACAAGTGTGTGGATTGGAACATGCCTTTGGTGTTACTCAACTCATAACATCAAGTTTTGTTAAACTACACATGAAGTTTCAAAATGAACTTCATGTTGTATTCAGCAGTGACTATTGTTCTCTCTTGCTAGCTATGAAAACAAATGCATCTGTAAGGCGCTTTCACAGTGGCTTCATTTTTTCAGCGGTAAATACATCCAACATCTATATACAGTCTGTGGTTCAAACCTGAACAAAGACTGGTGTTTTGCTGCAGGTTTCAACTTGAACAAAACGTTTAAGAGAAATGAACCCAGCAAGCATTTAGGTGAGCTTTGAAGTAGAAGTTTGCTCTCCTTTAGTGCGATTGTCACAAGTGTTCACCTACATGCACCAACCTGTTTTAAATCCAGTTCTACTACAAGCCAGTGTACACAAGGAATGAGGTATCACAGGTGTAAGCCTGGGTAATATAATAGTGTGTTTAATCCACCAGAGTTTCCATTTAAATAGCATGTAAACACAGGCGTTACTGATCACATTAGTTAAAGGGCTGTGCTTAAGCAGAAAAGAACAATGGCTGCTGTGAAAAAGGGTCTGTGTGACTCTTTTTCTCCCCTCTTAAAGCCTCCTTGTTTAACATCCAAGTCCCTGAATCTGGATTATTTTCTCAGACTTTAGAAAGTTCCTCTCAGAGAGCAAAGAGAAAATGGTTCAGGGCAACATACAAAGTTTATTTAAATCCGTACTTACAATATTAATGTGTCTTTGTACAGTCATTATACGTTACAGTACAAAAAATGAAACTACTGTTTACATACCATATTAGTCCTACACCTATGTGGTGCTACTATAGTATTCTGCATTTCCATTTATTTATTCTGCATCCTATTATGTCTACTGTTAAGCATAATCTCATTTTCCCCAAATACAAAAGGAAAACCTCTGCAGTTATTTATCACAACATAACAATATGATACAAATATGACATAACAGCCATGCAGTTTTGTCAGATATATAAAGGAGCATTAAGAAGTTGCTCTCTAAGTGTTATGGAACATCCAATGATTCACCTGTTCTTCCCATGACTTTGTTTTTCTTGGGTTACTTATAAACGTTGCAGATGAATTCACAGACTCAAGAACAAGTTTGGCTAAATTACTTTTGTCCCTGAAAAACGCTCCTTTCCACTCTAAAAATTCTTAATTCAAATGGCAGGCTACTTTTTTCATTTCTTCAGCCTTATTTTATCCCTCAAAAATCCTCAACCCACTACTTTTGCCTGAGTCCACCATGTCTGTTATTTACTAAAGTCAGTGGATCCCACAGACCGCTGAAGCCTCACAAGTTGGAGTCCGCCTCAGAGACGGGGAAGTAGCCGTTTGTAGTCTTGGTGGTGTCTACCTCTGGAGCAAAGATGGCCAGTAACCTCTCCTGCTCCCTCTTGGTTTTAGGTAAGTCGTCAGATGGTCTGATGAGCAATTGGATGCGCTGTGAACGAGCAAACAAAGATAAAAATAAGGAGCACGTCAGCTGGGCACAAATGTTTTCCTCTGACAGGATGATCAGCATACCTCTCTGAGTGTCCCCTGGGTGGTGCTGATCTTATACACCATCCAAAGTGGGATGCAGACCATGGAGGAGAGAGCGAGCAGCCAGCCGATCACATATCCCCACCACGGGTACACGTACTCGTTGTTGTACTTCAGAGGAGTGTATTTAATCAGGGAGAATGCAAAGGTGCCCTGCAGAGACAAAGTAACAATTATGTACGGCAACTAGTGAGGATCAAAAACCTCTTTTCTTTTCTTTTCTTTTTTCTGCTAATAGAACATTTATTGTCATTTTTGGAACTTTATCTAGTTTACTGAGACTCACAATGCACGTGGCAGGAGAGAAGAACAACCAACAGCACTTGATATAAGGTCCTGGCCGGTAACCAATCATATCCTCAATGTTATCGTAAAAACGATCCGCGCCTGGAAAAACACAATTTATACACATCTCATCATGGCACAATGTAAAACTCCCAACTGCCAGTAACTTTGGTGAACACTCAAAAATTACTCAGTCAAAGCTTGTGCTGTTATCTTACATGCAGTTCTGTTTGCTTACCGTAAACCCACGCAATGCAAACTGTCTCAAAGATGGACATAAAGAGAAGACACATGCCGCTGGCTGCGTAGTAATCAAAGAGCTGAAAGACATACATGCCCCCCTAGACAGATACAAACCAAAGCATTAGAATCATACAAATATAATTAACCTACAAAACTTTTATTTTTTGGTTTTGGTTTTATGTCTACATTTTGGATCAAGCACAAGATGCCCAAGCTGGCAGGATAACTTTATATATTAAGCTACAACAAAGGGAACCTATTATGCTTTTTTTTTTTACTTTAAATCATATATACTGTTAGAAAAGGGGGCGCACATATTAAATATGGAGCTAGAAACAGTTCTAAATGCACAGTTTTAGACTGTTTTTTCTACTCTTGGCTCTGTATGATGTCACCGAAAGCAGATATCCCTAATATGGTCATCTTATTTATTCATCCCTTAGCTCTTGCTGCAAACACACCTGATGTTTAAACCCCCTTTATTTTTGCCATTTTACAAGGGGCAGCTGGTTTAAAGGGTTTAAGGTTAAGATTGATTATTGCAAAACTATTCTAATAAGGTCCAAAAATAAGAACAGAGGACTAGAAATTAGCATAATAGGTCTCCTTTAACTAAAAGTGTATGGTAGCTTGAAAACCATATAATAAAATGCCATTATTATAATAAGTGCTGTATTTATACAAAGACGCTGAAATCCTGAAGCCCAAGACTTGACTATTTCAGCTCTGATCCTAAAATTGGGAGCATTGCATAACAATGCTTGTCACTTACCTGAGAAGGGTTGCACAAAACCAATGACGCACTTGTACTTGTACAAACTGAGGACTTGTTGACACCTCTACAGAGCATTCATGGATAACACCACAGTTTTTAAAAATGAATGATTTAAAGACAGTTGGATGAAATCATTTACTACACACTCCAGGCCCATTTTACTTTTACACTTGCCAATCTTTGCCTGTGTGGATCCTTGTGTTTATAGTCCCAGAGTGTGAGCCCTACCTCCATAAGCATGACAAGGCCCATGAGGAAGGAGACCAGGACCACGGCTAACAGGAAGAGCTCACGGCGGTATTTTCGGCGGAACACGGCTGGGTACATGTCGACGATTGCTGTCACAAGGCTCTCCACGCACACAAACTGATGTAGGAGTGGAAAAGTCGTTAATAAGAATGCAATCATTATTAAAGCAATCATGAAAAAGAAAAACCATCAAAGTGGAAATGCGTGCCATCTGAAAATGGTACACAACGATATACCTGACTGTCCAGCCCTAGAAAGACAATCATGATGAAGAAGAGGGCTGCCCACAAAGGAGACATGGGCATCATGGACACAGCACGAGGATAAGCTATGAATGCAAGGCCAGGGCCTGTGCAGAGACAGAGCAAACACAAACCAGCCTATGTATCAAAACAAATTAGAGTCACTATGAGATTACTGCTACTTTGCTTGATATCGGGCCTCACCAGATTCTGCCACTTCAGAGATGGGAACATTTTGCTCATAAGACATAAAACCCAGGATGGAGAAAATCGCAAAGCCTGCCACAAAGCTGGTGCCACTGTTCAGAAAGCACAGTGCCAGGCAGTCTCTGCAACGATATGTTCAGCGTTGATATATAGCACTGTTAAGCAAAGGCAATTATAAAGTAAGAGGTGATGATGACGATGAGGCTTGAATTATTGATTTTAATCGAGTCAACCGTCCGTGGCGACCCCTTGTAAATGAGGGAGCAGGTTAAATATTCTAAATATTAAGAATTACTTTCACTTTAATCTTAAAAAAAAATTCTAGACTATTTAAAGGGAAATTTCACTCTAAAAATTTATTATTAAATCAATTTTTGAAGAGGTCTGCCATGGTACTTGGCAGAAAGAAATGTGATACGATTTGGGCCCCTTCTGTCCAATGACAGCGATAGTCGAGTGAGTTGGGTTGAGTTGAGAGCTGCTGTTTTTGCTGCTGTTAGCCTCTGTTAGCCAGAATTTGTAAAACTTTCTTTGAAGTAAATCTAACATTGTATAAAGTAGAAAATAAGACAAAATAAAATACTATGTGAAAATGTAATCAAACTGATTTTTAGAGGGAAAGTACGATATTTAGGACACTGGAGCCAAACATTAGCTCACGTTATGTTAGCTTACAACCAGCTGTTGTTGCTGTTTAGCTGTGTGAGAGCCACATTTTTAAGCTGCTGACAATAAGTAATTGTGGAAATATCAAGAATAAATAGGCACGTTTATACATGTTTTTGTGTGTTAGAGCCCTGATGATGTGTAAAGGAGGTAGGAGTGACAGTAATGGTGGAAGAGGAGAGTTGATGAACATATACAAATCTTAAATGGTCAAATATAGTTTGAAAGAGCTATTTGGCATGCTATGTATGTGGCTGGTTTCTAGCCACTTACATAAAACGTGATTTGGATAAACGGTAGTGAATATCTCAGCCACCGTATTAAGTTGACAGGGGAATATGGCGGCTTCCACCAATCTGGGCTCCTATGTACTTTTAATGGACGATACAAGAAGACACTCATCTATCTTTATTTTATGAGTACAATATTCCTATTTCTATGGAATAACCTCAAAAGTACTTACTGTACCTTTAAAAATGCAACATAACACGAAACGTTAGTTTCTCATAGAGGAACTATTTTTTACTACTTTTTTTCACTTCAGAAGGAAGTGTGCAACAACCTTAATGGGGCTGTAATGCATGCTAGTTGCACAAGTTTTGTTTGGCGAATGTAGACAGAAAGAAATTAGTCCGTAGGTTTTTCAAACGCTTTGGTTGATTGGTTGGTTTGAGCACCACAAGAGAAGGTCATTTTATTACAATCACAACTCAGGCAACTCTAACTCTGGGTAACTCATACTAAAGCAATCTAAAAACAAACAAATGCCAATAATGAGCAACTTACTAGCTTAAATAATCTTGAGAATCTATATAAGCGCCTAATCAAATAAGCACATAGATACTGCATTGATTACATACCTATAGCAGTTATTATTATATTTATTGTAACTGCCCAGAGCAGTCAGCGACCCCAGACAGATGGCATAGGAGAAGAAGATCTGTGTGCCAGCATCCATCCACACCTAACAAACACAGAAGACAGATGAATGTAGAGATATAGAGATGAAAACAAAAAAAAGTTGCACACTATTTTTTTCAACTGCAGTGCTGTGTGACCAGGAGAATTTATGTGCTACATCTTTTCACACACATTCAGCCATCATTGACTAACACAGGTTGGCAAAAGTGTAATGTCTGTTACTGGGTTTGCTCTGGCTGAACATTTATTAACCATGCTTCCATAAATAGCAAACTGAGGTGATATTGCAATATTTCAACATGTGATGTAAAACTAACACTTGCCTGCAACTGTCTTATAATGCCATTGGGCATTTAATTGGGCATTTAATTGGGGGGATATTTTGGAATCGGTCTGATAAAACACAATTAAAAAGTTTGCTTACTTTGCCCCCAAATAAGCTAATTTCTTTTAGAAATCCATCCTACTTCTCCCATACATTTTAGTTTAAGATTGTATTGGTGACTTAAAAAGCCACTTAAGATATTGTCCCATAAAAATGGAAAAAAGCCTGATTTGCTGTCTGCCTTCAGCTCAGTCCTGGTAGATCTTGTGTTTACAGTTCCAGTGGTGTCTTGACCTTGCATTTCATCCCTGCGGTCCCTGTCTCTTTCATAGAGAGCAGATGGACCCAGCAGAAACAAGTGTCCCCCCAACCGAGAGCCATGGGATACCGGCTCTCGGTTGACTTCACTCTGAAAATTTTGTGACTGGTTTAAGAGAGTTTCGTGCAATTGTCTTTCATACCTGTGGATCTGCCAATCGCCCCAAATCGGGGTAAAGGTAGAACTGGATGCCGATTCTAGCGCCAGGCAGGGTGAGTCCTCTGATCAACAGCACAATCAGCATCACATAGGGGAAGGTCGCAGTGAGGTAGACCACCTATATCGACCCACGCATATGTGCAAACAGGAAACATGCCAAAATAAACACCACATGACATCCATCAAGTACCCCAGAGCTGCCTCTGAGTCCCCCCTCTCACCCACCTTCCCTGTGGATTTCACCCCCTTCCAGATGCAGAAGTAGCACATGACCCAGGCAATGAAGAGACACAGGGCCAGATCGCCATTCAGAGAGCCCATTTGGTCAATGCCCGGAGAAATCCTTAGTGCTCTTCTCCTATTGGAACAAGAAATAAACATGCCAGTGACGAGCCATTTAAATCATTAGGTCACTATCTGCTTTTCATCAAGGGTGCGACAACTCACTCCCAGAACTCAATGACAGGAGAAGTGATGTTTGGGTTGATCATTTGGTCAGTCAAGGTGTTTCTCCTATGAAACTCCACACAGTTGTCTGTCGAGGAAAAAACACATAGAAATTATTTATCATTGCACCATAAGAAGGGGAAAAATACATTCTGAGAGGAAAGATTTAGGAAGCTACGTTGTGTTACCTGTATTCCATGTGTTGTTGCAGGAAGACCAAGGCAGGTCCCAAGAGAAGGAGTAAGACAGATAGAAAATCCCCCAAGCCAGAACGATGATGTAATAGAAGTTCAGCAGAGTCACTATCACTTGGGTGCCATAGCCAAGACCTACACAAATGACTTTATAATTAATATATTCTGAATATCAAAAAATTATGTATGCTTATAAGGCTGATGTTGCTCTTCCAAAACACCACAGTAAGAATAATAATGGAGATGGGGAAGAGAGATCACCCACTTAGATCTGAAACTGAATTTATAACCCTTCTTTTTCACATATAAAGTCGTGAATGATCAGGCACAATCATGTCATAAAGGCCTCATAATCCCATATTATCCCAGTAAAGCATGCTGGTTTGGACTGGAGCCTTACTTGTGATTTGTAGAGTTCTAAAAGTTTAATAGGAGACAGAGTCTCAGGGTCCAGGAAACAGACACCCTCTCTACTTTTAAGATTAGGCTTAAAACTTTCCTCTTTGATGAAGCTTATATTGTACTTAGGGCTGGATTGGGTGACCCTCAAACATCTATTAGATATGCTGTTGTAGGCTCAGGCTGCTGGGGGACTTCCTGTGATTCGCTGACAATTTTCGTGCCTTCAGGTAATTCCTATTCTGATACGGCACTATATAAACAAAACCAAATTTACCTGAATCATCCTTACCTTCAAACAAAGGACTGATTTTCCTCCAGCAGGTAATGCCTCCCTCACTGGTGTACTGACCCAGTGCTACCTCCAGGAGGAAGACAGGAACACCACAAGTAAACAGGAAGATTAGGTACGGGATGAGGAATGCACCTGAGTTGAAAAAGAACAAATAATTAAGGGTTAGAGTTTATACCTTCAGCTGGGGTAAATCTGTTCAAACGCAATGTTTTTCTACTGTCTGCACCTTTGAGAAATATTGAATCTGTTTTTGGAAGTGCAAAAAAAAAAGAAAAGAAGACAACATAAAACGATGCAAGCTCAAGTCTTGGTAAAGAATAAGTTTTATGTGATTTTACTGCTTAGGCAGTGTGAAGGAGCATACATGTTACATAATTCACTGCCACCACTCGTTTCTAGCATTTTTGTTGACATCCCGCAGAGAGGCCGAGGGCATGTGGCGTACTCAAGTTTTCTCCTTCTCTGCAGAAACAGCTGCTGTGAGCGAGGAGCAACAACAGCTGTCTGACCCTGCTCATTCCCGAACTCTGACCCCGCCACCCCATGGAGGGCGAGTGAGAGAAAGGGGTATCTAATTTAGCAGCCAAACAAGCATAATATGCAGCCAATGAGGGAAGAGCAAGTCCATTAGTGCATGGAGAAATGCTGCATTGTGATCAATTTCAGAAGAATACCGAGACCTTCAGGTGTTTGCTTAACAAACCTTTTGTACAAATTACTGACGCGCATGAATTAGTTGATGGAAAACTGCAGCTCATCTCCCAACTCACCTCCCCCGTTCTTGTAGCACAGATAAGGAAACCGCCACATGTTGCCCAGGCCGATGATGGAGCCGGCAACTGACAGGATGAACTCCAGCTTGTTGCTCCACTGACCCCTCTCTTCCATCTTCACTTCAGAGGGTGGCAAGTCACTGGCATGGCTGGTGTAATTTGCGAGGCCGGCATTGACAGAGTCTCCTTTACAACAGACGTACACGAGGATTGAACTAGGCTATGGAAACTGGATGGCTGACACCCAAATCACCTGAATTGGAAGCCGATGTCTCTGCACACCAAACTGTTCCGGCTGTAGAGCGTACCAAGTTGAAATATACGTGTACTTACCTTTCATTGTAGTGTCGTTTGGTTAGCAGCGTGCTGAATCTGGAGGTTTCAGTTTGACTGGGGCCAAGTTTGACTATTTAACATGGCTGGACAGAGAGGTGGGGTTTTGTAATGCTAAACCAAGGCCAGCCTCCAGTCTTTCCCAGCATGCGGTCCCTTCCGAGCAAAGTACATCATCCACCATGTCTACTGTTAAAATAGGGTGCAACGTAAGAGTCCGAGGAGATGACATTTGACCTGTCAACCTTAAATCATGTTCTTGCTGGAATGCACTTTGGCTACATGGGTAAAATGAAACAAATGTACATGTTTGTTTACATCAATGGATGCATTCTAAAAGTCAAACTACTTGATGGAAGAAGGTGGTCCATAAATAAGGTGCTATGGTCTAAAATAAATATATGTGTGGATATATATGGATATATGTGGATGGATGAAAGGAGAAACAATGGTCTGCGTTTAGAAGAGTTTTTGGTCAAAAAGTCTTCTCAGTGCACAAGTTTGGAGACACAACATACAGCAGGTGGTGGAAGATGTGGCTGCATAACAAAACAGAAGTTATGTAATTCTTAGAGTATCCCCCACAGCCCACCGTGGTTGCCATTTCTTTCTCTCTTTCCCCTTCAGTACAGCGACAGAGGTGCCTCACTTAGACGGACGCCAAAAGCAGCCGAGGTCAGTTCACACTGGATTCGACCTGTCTGAGTCAGGAGTGGGCATCAGCACAACCACCACCCCCACCCTTGCCATAACCCTTTACTCCCCCAAGAGAGCGGCGTACAGGTACTGACGTATAAGCTTGACCAGTTAATTTTTCACCGTGGTAATCGAGGCCCTGCTTTGAAAATGAATGTCACATAGCTGATGTGAGGTTTAAACCAGTTTGAAAAGAAACCAATCAACCACTCAGCGACACAGTTTGAGGTCACTCCCCCCTTCCCTCACAAAAAACACGTTTAGAAGAGGAGATGCTTGTCATTGGTGTGCTTCGTTCATATGAAGAAGGAAAAGTAAAGACGAGCAAACGACAAAACAGACCAACGTTGCAATTTGTACTTATTTGACTAGGAAGAATTTATTAAAGGTGAGAAACAAAACAAAAAGCCACAATCCATTGGTTTAACTGCCTTAAAATCTATTTACATTATAAATAATTCCACTACAATACAACCATTTGTTGTTCCTAGTCGAGACCTACTTATTGAGATGTTACTGTCTCAAGGGCCTGGCAGAGGGACAGAAGGAAAACTGATGTCCCGGAGCTGGGAACAAATTTACCTGTTTGCCACTGAATACAACAGCTAGAATAAGTGAGTGTTTGACTGCAAGTAAGTTATTAATGCCTTGTTACTGCTGAACTGAGGACCGGGATGAAGACGGCAGGTTTTTCTAGACCTAAACTGCTGTAGGGGGATTATACAGAGAGGCCACAACATTAATATCCATCTGCCTAATATTTTGTGAGTCCCCTTGGTGTCATCAAAACACGCCTGGCCCTTCGAAGCGAGGTCACAGGACCTCGGAAGGTGTCTTCCGGTAGATGCAGCGATCGGGCTTATTCTGGTGCATCCTGTGGATGGTCCGATGGACTGACATCTAAGGAGGCCATTTCAAAGCCTCGAGTGTAATGACGAACCTTTTCTGAACAGGACCTCTTTTACACAGGAGCAAATTAGCCACGTTTGGATGGATGTTAACAGTATCAGCCCCATGAATACTGATACCAATGGCTTCCCAGGTGAGTGATGCACTGCAACAAGTTGATCGAGGTCATTCACTTTACTCGCCAGTGGTTTTTAATGTTGTGGCTGACACATGTAAAATCTGTTTGCAGATCCCAGCACTTGGAAACAGGAACATTTTTCTTGTGCTTGACACTCCCGACAGTTACAGGAACTGTTAACTTGTCTCGGCATCTCCAAGGTAGAAAAACTAGCCTGAACACTGGGCGTCTTGTGAGATTCTCTGTCCTTGGCCCTTATTTGTTTGTTTTTTTTAAATGCTAACTGCCCTGCTGAGGATCCTGCTGTTGCTGATGCGATGTCGCTGGGTTTAAGTGAGAAGCTGATGACCAAGAGGCAATGACCGACGACGATGGCACGCTCTGCACGCCGCTGCTGCACATCGCTGTTGTTAGCACCACGACACTCCCCTCCGACACCTCCTCGATGGTCATTCCACCACCAGCGGCCTTCCGGGAGCAGTCCATGCAGATGTAGTCCTCGTTCTCGGCCATCTCACATGACACACCCACGCAGACCTGGTGGAACCACTCATCGCAGCCGCCATCACACTGAACCCAGTCGACCTGGGGAAAAAGGGGAGAAAAGAAAAGAAACAAAACAAAACATGATGAATTCAGAAATGTGAGTGAGACAATGACTAAAATGTTATGACAACAGTTTAAAAGACATGACCGTGTAACTGCTTTGTCAAGCAAGACACTAAATCCGAAATTAATATTTAACAGCACTGAATCAGGTCAGTTTGGACAGTGAAAGCAATTTTCCTTTTTCACCACAACAAAAAAATTGAAAATAAAAAGCTACATCTTTAATTCAAGAAGTTTAATGAAAATATTGCATTAGCGATTAAAGAAGCCCGTTTCACAGCTGCAAGTCAGTCACTGTTCAAATAATTTACTAGAATACATAACTACAACAGAGTAGATAATCTTGGACGAAATTGTTTAAGATTTTCAAAACCTATGAAATAACAAAACAAAAACAAATTTATTTACCAACACAGCTAGAAAAAGTGTTTTTTGCGGTAAATCTTGCATGAAGCTAAAAATCTCAGAGTTCTCTGTAAAGTAAATTATTATTATTTTCTTTTATAAGTTACTGCCTTTAAAAGTATCAACCAACCCAGCACTATGCCATCATTTTGGGCTACAGTCACGAGTAAATCCTGGATAAATCATCAGTTAATCAAAAGGGCTGATGATTCCTCAGATCTGATTGGCTGCTCAGAGGACTCAAGGGGAAAGGAGACTAGCCACTGGTTAACTTTGTGCAGTCTGCAGCAGCATTTCTGAAGAAGAAGACATCAGGTGGCCTTGTTAATATGTTATGTCTAACTCTCTTTTAGGTGTTCCAGTGCAGTTATCAGCTGTTGATATTCAATTAAAAGGTACACAATGTTCATTGTGAAAAAAATTTGTTAGCAACTCTTGTTTAAGAAAACAAACACACATTCACTGGACGACAACAGAGCATTTCCCAGTTTCCTCAGATGAAAGCATCAAACTCTGTCGAGCAGTCTGCATGCAGACTGATGTTTCGTCTGAGACGGTGAGAACATCATGACACAAATCATAGAGAGTTACATTTTAACACTGCAGTAGGTTTGATTTCATGCAATCATTTAGTGCTTAAGGGAAATTCACAGTGCAGAATGTCATTAGATACAGAGCCCTGACAAATTCCACATCAAGACTCTGCTCGTGCTTCCTGTACTTCTGAACAGCTAACCATATGGCAGCAACTCAACTGAATTTAGGGATGCAGACAAGGTCAACACGAACTGATGCAGTTCAACTCAGGCATTAGAACAAGGAGAAAAAGGTGATTTGGAAGACTTGGATGATGGACTGGGCTGAATATTTCAGAGACTGCTGATCTACTGGGATTTTCCCCACACAACCATCTCTAGGGTTTACATAGGATCATCTAAAGAAGACAAAATATGCAGTGAGCAGTTCACTGGGAGAAAATGCCTTGTCGATGCCAGAGGTTAGAGATTGGCAGACTGCTTCAAGTTGATAAGAAGGCAACAGTAAATGAAATCATGTCCTGACCATGCCCCTTAATGACCACCGTATACATACCTTCTGATGGATGCTTCCACCAGGATTATACACCATGTCACAAAGCTCAAACTAGAATCTTGAACATGACAAGATTCATATAGTCACCACAGTCACCAGATCTCAGTCCTCTAGCGTGTGGTGGAATGGGACATATACATCATGGATGTGCAGGTGACAAATCTGCAGCCACGCTGCCAGATCAATATGGACAAAAATCTCTAAGGAATGTTTCCAGCATCTTGTTGAATCTATGCCGAGATTCAACAATATTGAGAGCTAAGGTGCATCCAACCGTGTATAAACAAAATCTATTTGTAGACATGAAATTATTCATAATAAATAATATTTCAGTCCTATTTCAAGGGAATAGATGTGGTCTACTACCATGAATCATGTGAGACGTGAGAGCAGTTTCCCTGCTCCACAAGTTTGAGTCCACACTTAAACCAGGGGAGGAGGAAATAACCTCTGAGACCATGATGGATCACAATTGGATGATAAGACAAGATAAGATTAGGAATATTCAACAGCTTTTCAACATCCTTCCATCCATCCGCTTCCGCTTATCCTTCTCAGGGTTGCGGGGGGGTGCTGGAGCCTATCCCAGCTGTCATAGGGCGAGAGGCGCGGTACACCCTGGACACCCTGCGGTACACCCTGTCGCAGGGCTAACACACAGGGACAGACAACCATTCGCACTCACAATCACCCCTTAAGGGCAATTTAGATTTTTCAGTTAACCTATCCCCACAAACTGCATGTCTTTGGACTGTGGGAGGAAGCCGGAGTACCCACGAGGAGAACATGCAAACTCCACACAGAAAGACCCCGGCCTGATGGTGGAATTGAACTCAGGACCTTCTTGCTGTGCAGCAGCAGTGCTAACCACCATGCCACCGTGCTGCCCTTTTTCAACATATTATATTATATAATGCTATGATTGTGTCCATCAATAATCTATTATTCCCGTCTTTGTACCCCTTTCAAACCCCATCTGGACCTGCAATGGTGAAACTCGGTCACATGTTAAAGCACCTTGAGGCAATTGTTGTTGTCATTTGGTAGTGTATAAATAAAATTGAATTGAATTGAAATGTTAGGTGGGTGGTTAGTTATGGAGGACATGTGCTCACCTTATCTTTACAGGGCCTTTGGCAGTTTTTGGCTGCGCACACTGCATTCTCATCATTGGAGTCCTCTGCCCCAGACCAATCATACTTAGAGGGAATGTCAAGAATCTTCTTCTCCTTCCTTTTTTCCATCCCCTCCCTGATGGCCTCTGCCTTTGCGGCCGCCTTCTCTTTCCTCTTCCTCTCCTTTTCCTCTTTGGCCAACCGTTTGGCCAGTTGCTTCATTTCCCGATTCTTTTCCAGGTTGATTTTAAGCTTCTTCTTTTTGGGTTTACTTCCGAGGCCGAGCTCCAGACCCACCCTCTTTAAGTCTTTGGACTTGGGTGGTCGGATATCTCCCATCGCTGAAGCTCCACTGGCAGCTGCAGCAGCCATCAGCATGTGGTGGTGCTCAGCTCTTTCCAATTTGCGTTTCCGCTTCTTCTCTGAGTCTTTGAGCTTGATCTTCAGAGGCTTTTCGATCAGAGAGTCGTCAGGCTGGAGACAGAGGAAAAAAATGAGAGCGATCACTGCCATTTCTTATTCTGTATTTACTGCAGGCGTTGTGTGTAATTACAGCATCAGAACAAACCA
The DNA here is from genome assembly GCA_015108515.1 of Hemichromis elongatus. Taxonomy (NCBI): domain Eukaryota; kingdom Metazoa; phylum Chordata; class Actinopteri; order Cichliformes; family Cichlidae; genus Hemichromis; species Hemichromis elongatus. The sequence goes on along the minus strand of VUQR01012445.1, from coordinate 25,223 downwards.
CAATGATTAATCTCAGCATTAAGTCCCTATCCAACTGTGCAATCAGGTTGCATAATGGATGAACTTCCTACCTCCATGACCTGCAGGAATCTCTCCTCAGAGGGAGGGTGAGTGGCCTGCAGGATTCTCCAGATGTGCTGGGTCTCATCCAGGGACACCTCCAGCAGGTCTCCAAGCATCATCAGGTCCTCCAGCTGGGCTTTAGCCTGCGGGGACAGCTCAAGAACAGGCGGCTCAAGACTCCGAGGTACCAGCGGGGTCTTCCTGGGCTGCTTTCTGGGTGTACCCAGATCTGAAATGTAAATATTTTGAGTATGAAATGGGAATCTCCCAAGGAGTATTTAATGTAATCGTTTATTATGCAAACAAATGCCAAATTGGGATGATGGGTAAACAGACTAAAAGCAAAAGGAACTGCATTAAGTAAATGTGGGCTCACTTTGAACACAGGACTTGGAGGCTGAGGAGTAGGCGTGTTCGACGCAGAAGGAAGGCGTGGCAGCCAGCCACATGTGACTGACCACCTCCTCTGACTTCACAGGAATCTCCTCATCGCAAAACAGGTAGGGCTTCACCTCACCAGGGTCCTGGAGCCAAATAGACATACAACAACAACACAAGAAGTCAAAACGAGGTCCTGTGACACCCTGAATTTAAATCAGAATACTGATGCCTCTCGTACCTTCACATCATATCCATAAGTCTCCCTGATGTCTTCGTCTGAATCAGTCTCCTCATCGTCATAGTCCACAGAGGGACGTGGTGACGTGGCTCTGCTGAAACCAGACTGCTGGAAAGTTTGGATGTGACCCTGGGAAACACACACAAAAACACACACACACACACACACACACACTCTTTAAATGTCAAAGGACAGGTTTCATCCACTGAACTTATCACAAAAAAAATAAAAACACAACAGCAGCAATTCTTCAGCTTGTTGTTGAGTCACAACTGTTTTTCCTGACATCTTCCACAGAGGGCAGATTTAATTTCAGGTTTCAGCAGTCACCAGTCTGAAATGTGAACTTTCACCAGCCTGTTTATCTTTTTAGGTATTCCTGCCCTCTGCTGGTGAAGTGTACATTTACATCCAACAAACAACAAGAGAGAATTTCTAACCACGCAAAATTAGTAATGATCAAAATACCTGTAAGTCAGGATTGGCAGCAGCTTTCTGCAGTTCAGCGTTGATGATCTTCTCCGTTTTCTCCCTCGCGGCCTGCTCGACCATGCGCTGGCTCAGTACAGACAGCTTCGCCAGGGCCGAGGACAACTCCTCTGTGGCCAGAGCTTGGCGTGCTCGGTCCTGTTAAGGACGTTTAACCAACGTAAGCACAGTAAATAAGCAGAGACAAAAAGAAAACACACTGAGAAGCTGAGATGCTACTGTTAGGCATTGCAATTTATATCCGTACCTGCCAGCTCATTGCCCTCTCAGTCAAACACTGCAGTGCTTCTCCTTCTGGCAGACGCACTGGCAGCTTCTGCAGTGAAACTAACAAAGACAGAATGGTCTCTAATCTCGGCCTCCGTGATCGCTGGCACAGCGGACACAGGAACTTCGAGTCTTTACTATTGCTCTGCCAATTCACGCCAATCTTCTTCTGAGATCCAGTCTTAGGCAGAGGGACGCAAGCTCCGTGGAACCAGTCTTTACAAAGCTCGCACTGCAACATGAAGCCGCTGGCAGTCTTTCGGCACAAACAGAACTTGACCTCCTCGATGCGATCTGCCATGGCCATTTTAGCTAAATTGGCAGCTCGAAGTGAGTGAATGGACTCCACTTCTTTCTGCTCTTTGGCTTTGAAAGCTGCTACAACAGTAGAAGGGTCCCGCACCTCCTCGAGGTTCTCCTCCAAATCGCTCAGGGCGTCGGGGTCAAAGCCGCCCCTCTCCTTCTCCATGAGCTCCTTAACACGCTTTCGCTTGCTCTTGCTGTTGCCGTATACTCCAATGTCCACACGAGGACTGAGGACCTAAGAAACATTTGTTATAATTATCATACAAACTTCATATTAAAGACATTAAAATATTTATGCATCTCAGCCACAAGTAAAATCAAATGTATCCATAGCGGCCCACCTGGAGCAGTGTGTATGTGGAGTTCTTCTTGAGGAACGTACGAGCAGTCCTCTCCCTCCAGGCTCGAGCTGCAGCCACCTGAGACTCCACCTGAGCCAACGGATCGAGCCGCACAGGGATGGAGCGGCCCCTGGCCAGCAGACTCTCCAGCTGCTCCAGGTAAGCATAGCTGCTGCCGCTTTGGATGGCCTCCACCTTGGAGGTCCACTCCTTGGCCTTTTGCAGGGCCTCTCGGAGGGCCAAAATATTTGGCAGGTACGCTGGGATGTTCCGAGCTTCCAGCACAATGCTCTCAAGTGTTGCCATGCTGTGACGAGGTCTAAGATTACAAGAGCACAAACAAACATGTAAACCCTGTGATTTTAAAAGGTAGACTTTTATGGGTAATTTACATTTCCATTCACGTGTGAAACCTTACCTCGCCTGCAGGCAGGCGCGAGCCTTATCCTCCCATCTCTCCGACACGGTGAGGATTTCTTGGAGTTCAGCCATGGCCTTCTCCACGGCATGGTGCGGCGCCAGACCCACCCCAGAGTCGATCAGCCTCTTCATGAGCTCCAAAGTGACACGGTGGGGCTCGGCAAGGGTGGCACGCACCTGAAAATTGAGCAAAAAGAAGACTGAAAACATCAATCTTTTGATGTTTATGATTTTACCTCATATCTGTCACTGCAAAGACGTAGCTTTCTTTACACTGGCACAGCACTACTTAGAAATCTTTCAAGGACAACAACTCATATCGTCTGATGTGCGCTCACCTCGTCAAGCCACCGGGCCTGCTGGAGTTCCTGTTTGAGTCTGGGCAGCTCTGGCAGCTCCACATCCAGGCCACTGCCCAGATCCAACAGCGCCTGCAGCTTGGAGGAATCAGGCAGCTCATCTGACAGTGCCACCTGGGCCCGTTCGTGAAAGTCCTCCACATTCTCCAGTAACTCCTGACAACACAGGCAGTGACAAACACATTTAGAGGTAAAGGAAAAGCAGAAGATACAACTATAACTGGGATCTATGTGTTGACACTTGGAACTAACTTTGACTTGTCGCGCCTGGCTGATGATGCAGGGTAGCCTGTACAGCTGTTCTACGAAGGCTTTCAGTTCATCCACAGTCAGTTTGGTCCGATTGCGATTGCTATCGGAACGCAGACGGCTGCTGGAGATGCACACAGATAACAAGAAAAAAACCAAAACAACAACAACAAGAGATTTAGTTATTGAAACTGATACTGAAAAGATAAAAAAGAAAAAAAACAAAACATGTCAGGTCCCCCCATCTTGCGAGTGGCTAATGAGCCAAACCATTGTCCTGACCTGTGCCTCTGCTTGCGGCTGAGCAGCAGCTGGGCCACAGAGGAGCACGTCTCTGCCTCTTTGACCATCTCCCTCAGGCGACGAAATAAAGCGTTCTCAGGATACTTTCTGTCCTCTGCGTCCTCAAGCAAAACTTTGAGTTCAATGAGATCTGTTAGAGAGCCATAGAAAGAAATAGTAGGAGAAAATAAAGATGAGAAAAGAAAACATAAATAACTAAATCAAGGGAACAAAATGCTTGCAGTTTATAATGCAATAAAAAAAAAAGAGACCTTTCTTGTTTTTCTGGTCTGCAGCCAAGGCTTCTGTGACCCTCTTTGCCCATGTATCATAAGACTGAGCCCGAGTCTTCACGCCATACAGCATGGAGGGGAACTCCTCCAGATCATAGCGATACCTGAAAAAAATTGGACAAAAACTGCACCTCAAAATTTGTTTTAAGAACTTATTACCAGTGCAAGCTTGTGCAACTCTTAACGAGATTAAAGTTTACGCCGTGAATACTAAGTAAAAAAAAAAAAAACCCACCTAAGACACTTGTTGCCAAGAGGACAGTCGCAGAGATCTCTCGTGTGGTGGAGACACACGAGTCGGTCGGGGCTGCAGGAACAGGTCAATGCAGACAGGAAACAGGTGGTCTTACACTTGTAGCACTGGCGCTCATCATCCGGAACGAGTTCAAAAACCTCCAGCTCGGACGATAGCACGCCCTGTTGGCAATGAGGAAAGCGATGCCCAAATAATCAGAATGGGTCCCAGATTACCTTTAAAATCCCCTGTGGGCTTTACATGTATAACATGCACCAAACTAAAAGCATTCACCATTTCCTGGACAGCCTGTCTCAGTTTTTTTTCTTCATCCATCATCTCTTGCATTTCTTTACAGACAGCAGCAGCCAGCTCCACATCGAGGCTCTCTGGATCTGCAGCCATCTTGCAAAGCAGTTCCTCGTGGGAGAAAACGCAGTAACGGTGGAGCCGCCGGTAATGGGCAACACACTGACGGCCCATTGGCAACTGAAGAAAGGAGGATTAACGAGCAAAGATTTGCAAAATAATAAAGAAAAAAATAAAATATCAATATTTCACATAAAAGAAGAGTTTGGTTTTTTTTTTTTTTTTTTTTTTCCCTTCACAATGCC
>VUQR01012445.1:9249-20666 GCA_015108515.1 Hemichromis elongatus | reverse complement strand
AGATAAAAAAAAAAAAAATTTAAAAAAAAAAAAAAAAAAAAAAAAAAATAAAAATTTAAAAAAAAAAAAAAGTTTGGTTTTTTTTTTTTTTTTTTTTGCTCCCTCACAAGGGCTGGGACGACGCGTCCACGTAATCGATTACGTCGACGCATAAAATACGTCGACGTAAAAAAATGTGCGTCGATGCGTCGTCACTTTCAAAACAGACATGGCGGCAGCGAGTAGCGGCACCATGAGTGAGGCAGCTGCAGTCGACTTAAATCACTCCACCCGAACACGCAGTTCTACAGTATGGGGATATTTTAAGAGAAAAAGAAGTGATTCAGTCGTTTGCTGGCTTTGTAAGGTGGAAATGGCCTATCATATAAGCACGACGGCTACGCACCAGCACCTCAAACAACGGCATCCAGGAACACACACACACACACACAGAAACGTCAGAAACGGCAACAAAATGGATTATTTTTTTGTGATGGAGAGCACTTTTTTGCAGAAAGCAAAGTGAATGTTACATTTTGTTTGTTTAAAGACACCATTGCTGCTATTTATTTTAAACATTTTCTTAACTTTTCCTTAAATTTATATACGTTTGCACATTTCATTTCTTGTTAAATGCTATCTCTAATATAAGACTGTACTACTACAACTTTATTTTGCAATTTTTTTGATTAAAAGGTGTTCAAATGAAGAAATTTGTGTTTTTTATTGAGATACATAAATTAGTAAATGTGAAACTGCTAAACAAGTCAAATAATGGGGAAATCGATAATCGAATCAAATCAAAATAGAATCGGATTGAAAAATTAATCGTTAGATTCATCGATTAGGAAAATAATCGTTTTGCCCAGCCCTAGTTCTGCAGTCTCACTTTCTATTTGAACAGTTTTTGTCATGAAATTCTTCCAGCATCATAGAAATGCTGTTCTGCACTAGACCTGATGCCCAGGGGTTGCATGATGTTACTGTGACAGTAAATCAAACTGGTACATTTTGTTGTTATTGTGTTTGGATTGTAACAGTTGGACAACTTTGAAAATAAACAATTCACACACTGCATGTACCATAGGTGTAGTCACAGGGAGATGGTTAAGTGGGGGCCCTTGGAAAAAGCCTATATTTGTACATAGATGAAACACTGAAGCAGATCAGCTGGAGCAGCAGCTGGCGCACCGACGTTACAAATTGTGATATATCAGCTGTTTTGATGTCCTGTGTGTGACCCTACTGTCTTTATTGTCCCTCTGCAGCTCAGATTGAAATAATCCCCTGTAAGATTTGTGGAGATAAGTCATCAGGGATCCACTACGGGGTCATCACATGTGAAGGCTGCAAGGTAAGCGCCACTTTCTCTTCTGATAATAATGTCGTGCCTCCTGCTGTCTGCTAAAGTCAAGTCAGGATTAGGATTCAGCTTTATTGTCATTACACATGTATAAATACAGGGTAATGAAATACAGTATTTGAGCCGGTTATAGTTTGAGCATATTATAATCTCAGTTAAACCTAACTCTAAAACATAATTACGGGTCCAAAATCTATGCCCTCCTTCACATTGTCCACAGTTGTCCAGTGAGTCATATTGGAGTCTTTGTCAGGCCAATTTGGCCCCCTGGTGCTTATGTCTGACATCTCTTCTTTAAACGATTAGCTTTTCCAAGTCTTTTTCTTCAGTTTTCCCAGTCAGTCAAGCACAGATTGATCTTTGTTACATCTGTGCAAATAATAATGTTCCAGAGCTGCTCAGTAAAGTCTAACCTGATTATTGCCAGTAGTTTGCACTTTACCCTGAATCCTCTGTATTTTCTCTTTTTTTTTTTTTGCTTTTTTCTTTAAGCAGGAAAAGGCCTCTGTGATCATCCATCGCTCAAGTTTTTATGTGGCACAGCTCACCAGTGCATTTGTTGTGGTGTTAAACCAGTTTTGACTGACGATGTAGTTGATTATTTGAGGTTAAAGTATTTACACGTATTGCAAAACAAATTTAGACCGATACCTGGCCCGGCACTTCTCTATGTTTTGTACAGAGAATCGAAAAAATTTGTCTGGAACCTGAGTCACGAGCGTCTGGCTCAAAAACCTACTCTACCCAGCGAGGACGGTTCTGTGCACGAGCTGGTGTGCTCAGCCACAGCAGCTGCTAATGTGACAGCTGGAGGCTTATTTCACAGGCAACATGCAGCTGAACCAGCCTCCAAACAAACCACAACATCTGCACTAAGACGCACATCAGATGTGAATGAACTACTGTCATTATCTGCTGAGCTTTTATTAAAATATGACATAATATTATTACATAATGTCATTTGAGAGAAATCAATGTTTTCCCTTTAATGGTAGTACTGTTCTCTTGAGCTTGACGTGGAGTGGCATCATTTGCTAATTTTGACACCATATTTTGACCTTTTTCACATTTTTAAATTTTGCTGAATTTCCATTCAGATGTTGTGCAGGCTATAGTGGCTATGAATTATAGTGGCACCGGGAGAGTGCTATAAACTAGTGTGTCAGGACACACGTGAACAGGTACTTTTACTACAGAGATGGTGTTTTGTATCGTGGGCTGAACCCCGGTTTGCTTCATTGATTTCTGATGAGCTCTGAACATTTCCTTTGTACTGCATGGTGCTGAATGTAATGTTCACCTTTATTCTATAACTGTGATACTGACATCTCTAAAGCATTCACAGACAAGTTTTATTGTCATTGTGCATATACAAAGAAATTATGAAGACATTTTTCATATCTTGCTTTTTTCCCGATCAGCTGGATTAGCACAGTCCCTTTGTGCTCTGCACGGCATATGTTCTCCATTTCTCACCCTGTGATTACACTTAACTTCTGCGTTGCCTGGTAGATATTCACTGGCTGGTTGTGAGAGTGAGCTGCTGGCAAGTAGACTGGGCTAGCAGAAAAAAACCTCACGTCTCTGTATGTTTTACAGAGCAATGGCACACTGGCCTGTTAAAATGTCTGATATGGGGATGGCTCATACGGAGATACATGGGCTGATACAGTTTGTTTGTTGTCGTTACTGTTGTTGTGCATCCAATAAACACTGTATTGCCAAGTGTGTGCTCATCTGCCTTCACACAGTGACATTCCATTCTTAATCCGTAGGGTTTAATGATGTCTCCTTACACTTTGCAGCTATAACAGCTTTAACTCTTCTGGAAAGGCTTTCCTCGATGTTTAGGAGTGTTTATGGGAACTTTTCATCTTTCTTCCAGAACTGAAATAATGTAGTTAGACGCTGATCTTGCACGACAAGGCCTGGCTCACAGTCTATGCCCTAATTCATCACAAAGGTTTTCTGTCGGGTTGAGGTCAGGACTCTGTGCAGGCCAGTCAAGTTCTTCTACACCAGCCTCGCCATCCCCAAACTTTTCTAACAAAGTTGGAAACATGAAAAGTCCAACTTGGAAGTCTTGGCCAAGATGTCATCATCAGTGATGATGTCACCCCCATCCTCAGCTCCAGTTCCAGCTCCAAAGCCTAATCTTATGTTTTTTAAAAATAATTTCTTCTCACCAGAAGAAATTAATTGAGAAGTGACAGTGGGGCTGAGCATGCTTCAGGAAATTCATTTTGGATTGTAGCTCCATGAGCGTGATGACGATACCAGAAGATAGTAAAGCAAAAATAACCAGATTTCATATTTTTATATTAGGCAAGGCATCACAGTGATGCTTGACTGTCGTTTCAGTGACATATCATGTAAATATTTTTGTATGAAAACACTGATTTTACTAGAACTTTTCCTTGCTCTCTCAGGGTTTCTTCAGGCGTAGTCAGCAGAGTAACGCCACCTACTCGTGTCCTCGCCAGAAAAACTGTCTGATCGACCGAACGAGCCGAAACCGCTGCCAGCACTGCCGTCTGCAGAAATGTCTGGCTGTGGGCATGTCCCGAGACGGTGAGGCCAGCCAAACACACACAGAGCACATCTACACGTTACAAACATGAACCCAGCTTCATCATCACAATCACCCAGAAGTTCAACAGCTGTGTGCTGTATGTGTATGTTCCCCTCTGAGGTGCAAATCATCATCTGTGATGAGCCCTAAACCCTCACTCTGATCCACTCAAGTCATATCATATATAATAATATAATAATATAATATTTGCTGTTGACAATAATGGGACAAACAAAATAATCATCCTGACAGAAACTATTTAAAAATTTTCCCCCATAAAAATCACCAACTTTAGTTTTAGAGTGGAAAAGCACTTTATATGAAGCAGTATAGGATCCGATCTGGTTTCAGTGTCTGTGTAATTTCTTTTTGTCTTCTTCAGTGGGATGGGACTCATGTCTGCGGTAAAAAACTCTCAAAAGTGTTGATTTGCAGACGGCTGTCAGACACAGTTACATGTGTTGGACCACCATTCAATCAAAGATGCTCCCAACTTCAGTGAATGAGAAATAAAAAACAATCCCATGTAGAATTTTAATCAAGGGGGGCTCTATCCACATTAACATGTGGGTCTGTCGGGGGTCACCTGCTTTCCATGAGTGGCGTCTAGAACAAGTGTGGTTCTTGGCACATTTTTCAGCCCATGATGTCTCTGCTTGATGGTAACTGGGGAAACGTATGAAATCCTCCGGTTGTGTCAGCTAGGTGATCTAGTATTAAACATTATTTCATACCAGGCTAATAAGTGTCAGCTGCCAAGGGGCTCTATGTGATATTTTGACAAAGCAACTACAAGCTAAGCACAGCTCCACAACACTGGTGGTGTTGTTAAGGGTATGAGCGCCGCGCTTCTGAAACCATAACAGCTAGCTTTCACTTTGGCTAAAACTGTCACTCAGACAAAAATCAACACATTTTTTGAACTGGTGTTTCATCGTTTCCAGGTCTTCATTCTCTGTGTGGTGGCTAACTGAAAGCATTTCTTCTCCCTCAGCTGTAAAGTTTGGCCGCATGTCTAAAAAGCAGCGTGACAGTCTGTACGCAGAGGTGCAGAAGCACCGCCTCCAGCAGCAGCAGCAGCAGCAGCAGGGTCACCTCCTTCTGTCCCATCCCAGCCTCGGCAGCCCAAGTCCAATCGAGTCCGAGTCGCTGTCCTCTCACTACACCCTGTCCTCCACCGGCCTCACAGAGCTGCCTGATGATGGCGGACCCTACGTGGAACAGAACTCACCTGAAGGCGGCTCTTTGTCATCTAAGGTTTGTCGTCTTTATTTTCTGGACAGTTGATGAACTTGACTGTATTTCCTGTGTTTTGTATCTCAGTCTTTTCTTCCACAAACAGGGAGACTCTGCAGGAGGAGGGGAAGGAGGTGGTGGGGGGTTCTACTTGGATATCCAGCCGTCTCCGGATCAATCCGGACTCGATATTAACGGCATCAAACCGGAGCCCATGTGCGACTATGGATCCAGCAACGGCTTTTTTCCATATTGCTCCTTCAGCAACAGAGACGTGCCACCCACGGTGCCCATGGCTGAGCTCGGTGAGTGGAGGACGCAGGACAGGGACATGTTTTTGCACATTTTGCTGATGATTCTAGAAATCTGTCCCTCTCTAGCTCCTTCCAGACCTGCTTCCTTTACTTTAACCCTATAACGCCCTTTCCATCACATTTGCTACATGAGTTTCTGAGACCTCTGTCTCAACATGATCAATGCTTGCCATAATTTTAAAATGTTATGAAAATTGTCTAAAATTAACATTGTTGTTAACAAAAAACACCCAACGTATCAAATGTGGACTTTGTGGGTTTTGTTAAAAGGGTTGATAAACATGTCAGTTCCAACTTTTCTGGCTGTTTTTTGTTGGGTTGGGTCTTACAGGGTTCCCTCTTGTCTTGCTTTTCCATTAAAGTCATCGATGTGGCCCAGTAGGCAGTGAGTGGTCCACCTATCGATGGATGGGATCATCGTCACCAAGCGTGCTTTGGATAAATACAACCAAACTATAATTACAGCTTTTAAATTTTTATTTTGGGTCACATGTCGGTCAGTTTGTGTAAAACTAAACATTTTGAAAACAAATGAAAAAATACCAAAACTACAAAAACTTGAGCCAAGGACTTGTGTCCATGTCCTACTCATGAGGTGGAGCTGGAGAGGTTGTGCAGCGGGTTAAGCAAAGAGATGGAAACGTTCTAAAGAGTCAAACGGAGCTGAAGACAGTGGAGGACAGTTGGTGAACCAGGAAGCGTAGATGGCAGCTATGAAGAGAATGAAGAGTGCAGAGTCAGTTGAACCAGGTGACATCATGTGGAGATGTCTGGGCGAGAGGGCAGTGGACCTTTGGATCAGATTGATAAAGATATGGAACGAGTTGCTGAAGCTAGATTAAGAAGACAGGTTAACTGGACAGAGGCCATGTTTGCTTTGATGGAGGTGATCTAGAAGTACAGAGAAGGTTGTTCATGTAGAGATGCCAAGAAATGAACCGTTACTGTGTGAGAGGGTCAGTAGCAGAGATGGGCAGTAATGCCTTACAAGTAATGTATTACTGTAATCTGATTACTTATTTTAAGTAGCAAGAAGAGTAAGGGATTACTATTGCAAAAAAGTAATTAGATTACTGTCCCTTTCCTGTAAGCACGCTGCGTTACTAAACCGTTAATGGGTCTGTGGGACTGTCTCATGAGAAGGATGTACGAGTGTGCGACGTCTGTGGCGGCAACAGCTGTGTGCACATCAACAACGGATAAAGTGTGAGAGTACGAACACGCAGCGTTTAAAGCTCGGAAGTACTCACATTATTTTGACTTGCATATCATTTAATTTTTGCTCGATACATAAAGTTAAAAGATAAAAACGAATAAAACAAGTTTTAAAAAGAGGCTTTTTCATTTGATTACGTTTTCTATGATGATTATGTAGAAAAGAAGAATTGGGCTGACGGGTCTGTTATTACCTGTTCAGGTCGTGTGTCATGTTCTTCAAAAGTAACTGATTTACTTACATTTGAAAATAAGCAATCAGTAAAGTAATGGGATTACCTTCATGGAGAAGTAATCAGTAATTATTAGCTAATTACTATTTCAAGTAACTTGACCAACAGTGGCCAGTAGTGGCAGAAGTGTGTTAGACTGGAGTGTGACATGTATGATTTTTACCAGCATCAAATCCCAGTTTATCAGAATGAGTTCACGCGTGAAGAGAAGAGAGTTCAAAGGTGGGAAGCTTGAAACATGCTTTGTTTGCAACGTATTTGCATTGTTTTAATGCCACGAAGCTGCTCGGCGGGCGGAGGTTGAGCTTCACGTCTGATTTCCATCGTGGCCTCTCGTGGTCGCATCCACCTCCGGCTGCGTGTGCAGCGCTGAGAACCAGACTAAATCAACGCAGTAATAAAGACTCACCATTGTTGTCGACAGCTACACAGAGATGAGGAAATATGTTGAAATAGGTGAAGCAAAAAGAAAAGAAGGGGAAAGATGGAATAAGAGGCTACAGACAGAGAGAGAGAGAAGCGTGGGGCAAGCGAGACAGAAAGGTGGTTTAAAATAGCAGGAGGCTGGAAACTCATCTTCAGAGCTCATTAAAATCTCTGTGTGGTAATTAGCTGTCTGTTAATTAGGGCCAATTGGGACGTGGCAGGGCGCTCGTTGGGGGAAATCATCTTTTTTTTTTTTCTGTCCCGGGAGGTTTTTTTAATTCACTCTTTATTGTAATAACCCTCATCCGAGATGAATCTCTGTCATGTGGCTGTGTTTTTTGCATGTGTTGAGTTGTTTTCTTTTCACTCGTGCTTACGATAAGCAGCAGAGACAAAGTCCATGTTTCTGTGTGTTTATTTGGGCTTTGAGCTGCGTTCACAAACATTTTGTCAACAGTTTTAAACTTAACAAACGTTCAGCCCAAACTGCAACATCCAGCAGGTCGGGGGGCCGCCTAGTGTTCGGTCTGGGGTAGGCTTGGTTTTTGGTGATGAGCTCACCTTTTTGTAGAGTTTCCACCCCTCCTACACCTTCGTCCTTAATGGGATGTGGTTCAAATGAAACCCACCCCTGAGCCCAGATGTACTGCTGGGTGCGAGGTTACCTTTTCAAAGCACGCTGCCTGAGACCGTTGGACATGGCAACATATAAAAGCAGTGGCACTTGCTAGGCTACCATGTTAAGACTAATCTGATGTAAAATGTTGTGTCGTCAGCTTCTTAAAGTTATTGTGCATCTTGCTACAGTCCATTCATTTGTGCTCCTGCCAGCCGTGGAGTTGAGGAAAACCGGGTGCTGCACTCAGACATGGGACTGAAAATGACTCCATTCAAAGCGTAAAATTTCTTTTTGCTGGAATTCTGTTTCTATTAAAAGGGAGTTCCTCCCTCACGCATGCTCCTTTTCCACCAGCACCGCCACTGCTCAACGCGGTAATACCGCCTAGGTTAGTGGTTCGACGCCAGTCTGCTCCAGTCTGCATATTAACATCAGGTCGCTCTCCGATGCATCCATCGGAGTGTGAATGTTAGAGCACTTACCAGTTTATGAACAGTGACTGAGTTATTAGTATAAAGCGCTCAGAGTAGAAAAGCGCTGTATAAGAGCCAGTCTGTTTACCTGGGACCTTTTTTGGAGCTTGCTCATCCGAGGCTCCAAGTGTGCTGAGCCGAGCTGAAAATGCGACGCCAACCGGGTGCATGCCACTGATTGGCCAGGGAGTGACATCATTGCAGTCACGAGAGCCAATCCTTCACAAGAATCAAACCCAGCATTTTTTTTAAACCTGGCAACAAGTGAAATGACTACAAGCAAACGTCTTTTAGCCCGAGTGTGACGACAGCTGAACAGCAGGTATACCATCGCCTCGACGTGCTCCAGGGTTGTGTTGTGTTTGTGTTACACACAAATGACGGGCCTTGCTGTAACAACCCCACCCACACTGCGTATTCAGTCGTAATGGAGAAGGACCAAAATCTGTGTGAGTCGAAACGAGCTGGTGCTAATGGAAAAGAGGCTCCAGTTCTTCCTCTGTGTGTCAGTTTATATGTAAACTGAATTAATTTAGGAACAAACTATAAAAACCAAAAGTTCGTAGTGAATGAGAAATGCACAGTGAGAAAAGTAACGACCTTTTCAGAGGTTGGTCGTGTCTTGTTAAACAGGCTTCTAGACGCTTCTTTTACTGTTGTCGTCTCTCACCCTGGACCCTCCCGTCACTCTGAGGTTTGAAGGAGTGCAAGCTTGTGAGCAGTTCTACGCTGAGCTACGTATTTAAATTCTACGTGTTTGCTTTGTTTCAGATCACTTGGCCCAGATCATCTCCAAGTCTCACCTGGAGACATGTCAGTACCTGAGGGAGGAGCTGCAGCAGATGAGCTGGCAGAGCTTCCTGCAGGAGGAGGTGGAAAGCTACCAGAGCAAGGTGCACTTAATACGTCCATCCATGAATCCCTGAAGCCAAACGTGTAGAGTCAGGTGACGGAGGCAGCAGGAGGAAGTTTATCCATTTCTGTCCTCAGCAGCGTTATTTACGTCCCCCTGGAGGATCCTGCTGCGGTCCCTTGAAAGTTTAGATATAAAAGTATTTAGCATGTTGTGAGCGCCGGCGTCTCTGATTAGCCGGCACACGGAAAGCATCCAAAACACGTCTGAACTGGATTCTTCGACCTACATCTAGTGATTTTTTTAAGGCAACAAAGGCTGTAGCAGTAATCCTCTGCTCCAGTAAAATCTTTGCTGTTATTATTTTAAGCCCATTTGTGTTTTCTAGACACAGTTAGATGTTCCACTTTGACGCATTCTTAATTCCTTTTCGTTGAGTTTTAAACTCCTGCTGCTCTGCTCTGCGCAGCCTCAGGAGGTGATGTGGCAGCTCTGTGCTGTGAAGATCACAGAGGCCATTCAGTATGTGGTGGAGTTCGCCAAACGCATCGACGGCTTCATGGATCTGTGCCAGAACGACCAGATCGTGCTGCTGAAAGCTGGTGAGAGCAGAGGTTGTAGTTGGTTGTTGTTCCTACAGGGATTGTATTCATTTAGTGTTTCAAACTAGTGAAAAGCACAACGGTGACGTCTTGATAATCCAGATAAGGGCATGGCGGTTTAAGTTTTCAGCTGGAGGAGCATTTCCTCTCACGCTCATGTGACTCTTTCAGTGTGTGTGTCCTCAGCTTGTCCTTGTTTCCTCTGCCAGGCTCTCTGGAGGTTGTCTTTCTACGAATGTGTCGCGTGTTTGACTCGCAGAACAACACCGTCTTCTTCGATGGGAAGTTTGCAGCTCCTGAAGTCTTCAAAGCTTTAGGTGAGCAGAGTTCGTTTTCTACTAGAGGTGGCTGGATCAATCAAAATATGGAGATTATGGATACCCCACGTTATACCCTACATAAGCTCCATTTATAAATCCAAAGTAGAGCGGTTTGTGTCGGCAGGGCTGGCCCTATATGTACTTGGTAATAGAAACACGCGGTATCTCCCAGCACTGCTTTCAAACAGCTGATGATAATAATTGGTCTTTATGTAGAGCGTCTGCTTGGGTCTACGTGTAACTGAACGTGTCAGGAAACTCTGCAGGCGTGCACCTAAAGCACAGTCAGCTGATTGGACTCAGTCACTCAAATGACTTTTCTATTTCTAAACGTGAGGATTGTAGAGATGTCACCAAGTGCAGCTTACAGGTCCGGTCCTGCATTCACACACATGAGTTTCTAGCGTAGCACGGTGGTGCCGTGGTTAGCAGTGTCACCTCACAGCAAGATCATGTGCAAAGTCAGCCGTCCCTCCATCTCCGACTGCAGGTGGAGAGGGGCGAAGCTTAAACACTGCACATGTTCCTATTCCTCCAGTAGCGTCCCATTTGGTTCTTCTGCCATTGTTTTCCCTCCTGAAGAAACTCTTAAGCCTCATAAAAGTCTTCCTCACCCCTCCAAACACTTTTTCACTTCAGGAACTCTCTTAAGGGCTCTGATGCTTTGTGAATACCTTTTATCTTCACCAAGATTCGGTGCCAACTTTCAGGGGAAATATTTTCTTGGAATTTCGTCACTACAGGCTTCTCTTAGTACTTGGAAGCTTTGTGAACACGGGCGCCGTTTCTTTATCTGCTCCTTCATTGATTCCTGAGAGTTGGGGTGGAGTCGTGTAACGTCGAGCTGCGAGAAAGCCTCAGGTGTGCCAGAGCTGCTGCTGTCCTTGTTTCCACTGATGAAAGGGGTTTGATTCAGGGCGCCTGGACGGGTTGGGTCGGGTTCTGGTTTTTCTGTGTGGAAACGTTATTCAAATGAAGTGAAGCATGTGACCTGAGCCATTAACCCTGTTTAGAGGAACACAGGAAGTAATTTCCACATTTCCATCAGGTTTCCTTCCAAATATGTCATCTTTCACATGCTCCCTCTGAACAGAGTGGAAGCAGACGCCTGCTTTTCTCTCTTTCTCAAACTAAAGTTAAAGTTCTGGTGTGTGTGTGTGTGTGTGTGTGTGTGTGTGTGTGTGTGTGTGTGTGTGTGTCTCTGTTTCTTAG